>JAUBNZ010000011.1:0-54858 GCA_032355485.1 Bonnemaisonia californica
GGTTGTCACCAAATGAAAAAGAAGCATTTTATTGGAAAACCTCTAATTGGCTGGCCAAAAAAGGTTGACCACTACAATCGTGGCATAAAAAATACATAAAAATATGTTGGCTCAAGCCACTACTGTCCCACAGTTTGTAACCATAAGGCCAGCCTCATCTGCGTTTGGTCTTTTTGTTTAGACGGAGGATTTGGATTAAGTATTTCCCTTAACGCTTTTATTTCAAATAAATTCAATTTTATTGGACGTAATCAGAGCTTCCATAAGTTTAAAATTTTGGATAATTTCTCTATTGATTGTGTAATTTCTTTTTCGTTAATAGCCCCAAATCCAAAACGAAGATGAGTAGGTGTGGATTGGTCGTCTGAATATAGTGTGCTCAGGGTTGAGTCTTTATTGTGTAAGTTTTCTAGTGTTCTTCCTTCAGCAAGCTTCGATATGTCCACCCATATAGCCATTCCTCCCGTTGGTAAATTGAATGAAATTTTTCTACCGAAGACTCTAATAAATTCTTGGGCTGCAAAATTTCTTCTAACTTCATATGTTTTTCTTGTTTTTCGGATATGACGCTTTACCTCTCCTGATTCCATTAAGTCGGAAAGAACAAGTTCAGATATCGTATTCCCTTGTCTATCAATTAGCATTATTTCTTGTGCTGCTTTTTCGATAAATTGTACATCGGCTGCAATGTATCCAAGCCTTAGCCCTGGAGCAAAGACTTTAGACATCGAGCCTATATGTACAACATTTTCTGAATTAGGGAGGCTTGCAAGAGGAGGAATAGGGTTAGTTTCATAGTGAAATTCGTGATCATAGTCATCCTCCAAAACAGCGAATTTAAAGGATTTAGATAGCTCTAACAAAGCCAACCTTCTATCCATTGGCAGGCATACTGTTGTTGGGTATTGATGGTGAGGCGTAACGTAAATCGCCGCGACAGAATTTTTGGCTAATATCTCCCGCAAGTTTATGATATCTAGACCTTGATTATCTAGCTTACATTTCAATACCTTAAAGCCATTTGACTCAAACGCAGCTCTAGCAGGGGAGTAGCACAGGTCTTCCATGACAATTGCCCCTTTACTTGGGTCCAGAATCCTTGAGGACAGATATATTCCCATTTGACTGCCTCTTACTATACATATTTGCTCAGTAGAACAATTCATAAATCTATCGCCGGATAACATTTTTTTGACCGAATTTCGTAACTCAATGGTTCCTCTAGGATCTCCATAACCAAGATTTGAATGACGACTTAGATTCATGCAAACCCTTCGATATGTTCTTGCAAGTAATTGATAAGGAATTAGTCGAGAGTCTGGAGTACCGTCGTTTGTGACAGGTGTATCGTCATATGAGAAAACTGCGTTTTGATAGATAATATCAACCAATTCTGAAGGCGATCTAGTTTTGTGTGTGCTATTAATCAAATGTTTATTTGATGTCGATAACCCTTGTTCTGGAAGAATCTCTGAAATAAATGTGCCAGATCTTGGTCTTGTTACTAGCCAGCCTTGAGCTTCAAGTTCTTCATAAGCCTGTTGGACCGTTTTACGGTTAACTCCCAGTTGCTCGGCTAAGGAACGAGATCCAGGGAGCATGCTCCCTGGAGGTAGTCGCCCATCTTTAATATCCGTTATTAACTTGTTCAATAGTTTTGAATGCAAGGTTTTCCCAGAGCTGTTCTCTAGCCAAAATTGCACTTTCCAAGGTCTCAACATACTAACTCCTCTTCTGGGCCGTTAAAGTTTTTAAATCTGGGCCTTATTTATGGTCCAGTTTAGAGATATTTTATAACCATTGTCAAAATAAATAAACGAGGAGGAGGCTTATGAAGACAGCTACAACAACCAAAGAAACATTGATGCAAAATGCCCAAAACGATATGCAGAAGCTTATTCAAGACATTGATCTAACTGACCGTCAAAAGCTAGCAATAGCATGTCGGATTTTGTTTGATAAAGGTCATGACTCAGGTTTAGCTGGGCAAATTACCTGTCGTGGTGATAAGCCAAAAACATTCCTTACCCAAAGGTTTGGTCTAGGTTTTGATGACATTACAGCGAGAAATCTCATTGAGGTAGATCAGGATCTTAAGCCTTTGGACAGCGAAGCTATGGCCAATCCAGCTAATCGCTTTCATACATGGATTTATAAAGAACATCCAGAAGTTAACTGCATTATCCATACGCATCCCACTCATATTGCGGCGCTGTCTATGCTAAAAATTCCGCTAATTATTTCTCAAATGGACACTTGTGGCTTGTATAACGATTGTTCTTTTGTAGCAAATTGGCCTGGAGTGCCTGTTGGTAATGAAGAAGGAGAGTTGATTTCTGGTGCTTTGGGGAAGAATCGCGCTGTTTTTCTTGCCCATCATGGTCAGCTTGTGACAGGTAAAAATATTGAAGAAGCGTGCAATCTAGCAATATTGATTGAGCGTGCGGCGAAGTTACAACTGTTGGCAATGGCTGCAGGAGAAATTCAGCCTCTGCCTCACGACTTAGCACAAGAGGCTCACGATTGGGTATCTACGGATAAAAGAAACAAGGTCAATTTTGCGTACTACGTAAGACAGGCTTTAAAAAAACATTCAGATTGCATCTAGGAGAAATACTATGAATTTATCAGGAATTATTGGCTATCCAGTTACGCCTTTTAGTAATGACAATAAAAATATTGATCTCGATAAACTCGGTACAGTAATAGATATTTTGCTTGAGTCTAAAGTAAGTGCACTTGCAGCATTAGGTAGTGCTGGTGAAGCTGCATATTTGAGCGAAGTTGAATGGAGGCAAGTAGCCGATTATACGGTGAAGCATGTCGCAGGAAAGGTCCCTGTGATTATTGGAATTGCTGAACTCTCGACAGAGCAGGCAGTTAACTACGCTAAATATGCTCATGACATTGGAGCTGACATGATTATGGTTTCACCATTCTCTTATTATAAACTGAATGAAGATGAACTGTTTTTACACTACGAAAGTATCTCAAACGCTACCCCCCTACCCATTATGATATATAACAACCCTGCAACTTGTGGTGTTGATATGTCTCCTCAGTTCATGCTGAGAATGGTAGATAATATAAAGAATACATGCATGATTAAGGAGAGTACTGGAGACATACAGCGCATGCATAAAATCCATACACTCTCGAATGGCAAAGTTCCGTTTTTTAATGGCTGCAATCACATGGCTTTAGAGGCTCTAAATGCTGGAGCGAGTGGTTGGTGTACGGCTGCACCCTGTCTAATTGGTGAGCAACCGAAAAAATTATTTGATGCAGTTAAAAGTGGTAAAAGTAATGAAGCTAAAGAGCTGTTTTATCAACAATATGAATTTCTCGAGTTTATTGTTAAATCGGGCTTGGCTGCTGCGGTTAAATGTGGCTTAACAATTCAGGGCGTTGAAGTTGGTGAGCCCAGAAAGCCACTATTGCCATTGGCTAATCTAGAGAAAAAATACCTTAAAGATATGTTGGTCAGTCTAGACAGTTGTGCTTAATCAACAATAGAAATAAAAGGTTTGTAATTTTCTTTCATAGTAAATTGCAAACCTTTTTGATTGTCAACTATATCTTTTATCAAAACAGGTCGATTTTAATGGTTAATCGAGGAAGGTTAATGAGCGAATACTTATGTATGAAATACAAGTAGAAAAATTTGCGGATCAAGCTGCCAAGAGAATCAAAGTATTAGATGAACGTCCTGCTGTGATTTGGGCTGGTGGTTTATTAGGAGGTGCGTATGTTGGTATTGGTGTCATTCTTATTATGACTTTAGGAGCTGATGCCTTACCTGAATATAGAAAACTTGTAATGGGTACAACATTTGCGATCGCTCTAACCTTGGTTATGTTTGCGGGAGCTGAACTATTTACAGGTTACACCATGTATATGACATTTGGTGTATTGGAAAAACGCGTTACCATTTTTTATGCTATTAAAATATGTGCCGTTATATGGTTAGCAAACCTGGTTGGAGCCTTATTGCTCGCAGTAATGTATAAGTTAGGTGATGGAATATTAGTAAAAAGCTCTGATACAATTTTACAGATAATTGCATATAAAAAAATAAATTCCTCTGCAGTACAATTATTTTTTAATGGAATTTTGTGCAATTGGTTAGTGTGCTTAGCTATCTGGATGTCAGCGAGGATGACTAGTGACACGGCTAAATGCATCGGTATTTTTTGGTGCTTACTTGGATTTATTGTCAGTGGATATGAGCACAGTATTGCTAACATGACTGTTTTTTCTTTAGCGCTCCTAGGGACAGAGGTTAACGGTATTAGCCTTGCTGGTGCTGGACATAACTTATTCTGGGTAACTCTAGGCAATACTGTTAGTGGTGTATTCTTCATGGGAGTAGGATATTGGTATATGTCCAAGCCACTGGATATTACAGAAAAGCCTACATTGGCATCGGATGATTTCTGAGGGTTAGAGTTGTGCCCCAGCCTTACTGTAAGTGATGTTGCGGTAAAAAATTATCAAACCTGAGAAGATAGAGATCTAAAAGATAATTAACTATCACTAGCAACTATAAATATAAACTGTTCTATGTATTTAACAGTGGCTCAAGTTCATAGAATTAAGTAAGTGCCAGCCAATTGTCGAGCCACTTAAATAATGCCGCGTTTTGTGCGGACTATTGAGGTTTTTTGTATTATCGTTTGAACATATTAACTCTCATCGAGATCAACTGCACAGCTTGTGCGATATTGTGTATTTCTGCTCCATCAAAAAACCTATAGGTCCACTCATAATAATCAACATATCATAACTTTCTGATGTTGGTAATGAATTATTGATTTTGTAAAACACCGTTTTACTTATAACACTATGCTCTTTTTTTTGACCATTCTGCAATCATCCTTATTCTCTCATACCTTCTTCATTCTTTTAACTATTGTTAAATACAACATATAATAAAATATCATTAGGAATCCTAATTAAAGTGCTTGACAGAAAATTTCCTTTCTCTATTATGGTTAGGAATCCTAATCACTAGGCTTATGGTTTACTTTCAAATTAATAAACACGGAGAATCGCATGTCTTATATTGAATACGCAGACCCAGAACAAGCAACGGGAAAGCAAAAAGAGCTTTTTGACCAAATTGATGGTGCTTTTGGTGTTGTACCTAATATGTTTAAAGCAATAGGTAGCTCTCCTGCTGCATTACAAAGCATGTTTGGATCATTTGGTGCCCTAGGTGGAGGCAAAATTAATGCGCAGCTGGGTGAACAAATTGCCGTGTATGTTGCTGATATTAATCGTTGTGAATATTGCCTAGCAGCACATACTGCATTAGGAAAAAATGCTGGTCTATCAACAGAACAAATGGCCTCCGCTCAGGCAGGTCAATCAAGCGACACTAAAACGCAAGCAGCATTAAACTTTGCCGCTAAGTTAGTTAACAATCGTGGACAGGTTAGCCGTGAAGACGTGCAAGCTGTTCGTAACGAAGGCTTCAGCAATGAGGAAGTCGCTGAAATTTTAGCTCATGTAGCACTTAATATATTCACTAATTACACTAACATTGCTTTTGATGTTGAAGTGGATTTCCCCAAAATCAATCTGCGTGACGCAGCTTAAGAATTAGGAAAATACTCATGAAAATACAATCATTATTACTGTCCACAACAATAGCAATGCTTGCTTCTACAGCAACCTATGCATCGGGTGAACATGAAGGTCACATAATTGCACCTAAATCAAAAAAAGTTACAGCTGAATACGACATCATTCATGCCAAAGTCAAAACTGAGGGAAGTCACTTGGTTTTTCAGCAAGAAGTGAGAAAAAAGGCGGGTAAAAAGAAGCCTAAAGCCCATGGTCAATTAGCTGGCGCAGATGTTTATAGTTATGTTTGGCCTACCAGCCTGAATAGTAGTGCCGTTGGTTTTGAAGCTGATCAAGGTATCCTTGCTTTAGCGCTTACGGTTCATCCTGATTTTGACGATACGCCTCTTTATGATGAAGATGGTGATGGCAATAAAGCTAATGATGGGGATAAGTGGCATAGCCACTGGGTTGTTTTAGTGAAAGATCCTAGCTGTGGTCCTGTTGGCATGAAAGTTAAAGATATTGCCAAAGGAGCTAGTCCTAAGCTCCCAGCTACTTGGCCTAAACTACCTATTTTTATTGACAGCCCTGGATACGATTTTTCATTAGAAAAAAGCGAAGTATTAGTTCGTGTTCCTCTTAAAGATGTTGGGTTTCCAGAACAATTTAATTTTGATGGTGTAACTTCAGCATTAAAAGTTAATCAACAAGTTCACGCACCTTTGCTATGTATTGTTGATGTCTGGGATATTGCTTCTGGTGACTTAAGTCTCCCAGGTGTATCAAGATAAGTACTTGTATAGAGTGTTGCTGCAATGCAGCACTCTGTGTCCGCTCAATACATCAGAGAAGAATTATGAAATTAGATATTTACGATACTTATGCATACCGCTCTAATGGAAATGTTATCCATTTTGACGTTTTACTTCCATCGGGTGACAATAAAGCTAAAGCGTTAGCTTATGCCCAAGATTTCCTAAGGGAAATAGACGAATCCACAGATAAAATCAAAATAGACCGTTGCAATTTTTGCCATACCGAAACAGCAAATCTTGCTATAAAAAAACACGTTGAAGAAAATAGTCATTTCATTTTACAAATGGAAGGTTGTCCCCAGCCTTATCAAGGGTGAGTATTATGACATCGACACGAATGGCACCTGAGCTCAATGTTAAAACGTGGTTAAATACAGAAAAGACCATTTCGCTAGAGGCATTACAAGGCAAGGTAGTTATGGTCGTAGCTTTTCAAATACTATGTCCAGGTTGCGTTGAGCTGTGTTTACCTCAAGCCAAAAAAGTTTACGAGGCATTTTCAGCGAATGGTGTAATTGTACTCGGCTTACATACAGTATTTGAACATCATGAAGCTATGCAAGAGGCCAGTTTGAAAGCCTTCTTATATGAATACCGTATTCCTTTTCCTGTAGGTATTGATATGCCATCTGAAAATGGAGCTATTCCAAAAACAATGGCAACCTATGCTATGCAAGGTACACCGACAACACTTTTAATCGATCGCGATGGGCAATTGATAAAACAACATTTCGGACATATTCCAGACCTGATATTAGGTGCGGAACTGATGTCGCTTATTAAAAAGAAAGATGGCAAAATAGATGACTTAAACGATGGTACAAAGTTAGGAAAAAATACACTTCAGTGTGATATAGGTGGTAATTGTGCATGATTAACCCTTTTGATAGAGAAAGCCAGGCGATTAATCGAAAATCGAAAATTATCGCCAGTATTGAGCGACTTTCAACGCTCTTTCGCTCTAGTTTGCAGGAGCAATCCAAAAAACTTGGCTTAAGTCCTCTACAAATTCAGATTATATTGTTTATTGCTTACCACGATAAGGCGTCTTGTAATACCTCCTCTCTTGCAGAAGAGTTCGTGGTTACAAAGCCTACTGTCAGTGATGCTGTTCGTGTATTAATTGAGAAAAAATTACTCTTCAAAAAACAAGATGGAAACGATGCGCGAGCATTTACCTTACAACTTTCTGCAAAAGGTAAAAAAACATTGGCAGTTTTATCGGAGCTGGCTGAGCCTTTTAACAGTTCGATGGAAATGGCAACAGAAAATGAAATCGAATCCGTATGGAATGGTATATTATTTCTTATGCAGCAATTACAACACAACAAAAAAATACCCATGAGAATGTGTTTTAACTGTGAATATTTCGGCGGGAATGATGATAAAGGAAATCCTCATTACTGCCACTTAATGAAGCAGCCCTTGGCAATGGCTGAGATTCGTATCGATTGCCCTGAGCATAAATTATTGATATCTAGTAATTAACTGTCCTCACAGCGAGGTAATAATTTTTTCTGCAATAATGGCTGAATTTATAGAAAAACACTTTGAGTATTAACTCTGCATCAACGATATTATGTTTTACCTTTCTTAAAAACACTTCTGTACGAACGGCTCAGCAAGGTTTGTTTAATAAAGCAAATATGCGTTTACGAGGCGTATATTTCTCTTACGCATATTGCTGTTTAGGAATGTGGCCTAGTTTAAGGCTTTTGTTTGGAGTGGGTATTGAAAACATTATTTGATGTTGAATTCACAACTAAAAATCATACGATGACCGTTACAATGCTTGGGCTGGTATTAACCGTAGGATCTGTAAAAAGGTGATTTACGCGAATACTAAATCGGTTTATGAATTCCACCATAGAGCAGAAAAGAATTTAGTAGCATTATGCTTCTTTGGGGTGGGCTAATCACGCGGTAGCCCGCGTGTTTAGTGTGATGGTGGGCCTTCCCAGACTCGAACTGGGGACCTGACGATTATGAGTCGTATGCTCTAACCAACTGAGCTAAAGGCCCAAATTTGTGTAGCTTGGAACTACTTTTCCTGCGGTACTACATGGCGTTGATAATTATGAGTCGTATGCTCTAACCAACTGAGCTAAGGGCCCATCTTTACTTGTAGATAAAACGCCTCTCTTTCAAGAGGCGCCTATGATACCTACTTTTTGCTATTCGTCCAAGAAACTTCTTAAATGATCTGAACGACTTGGGTGACGAAGCTTACGTAATGCCTTAGCTTCGATCTGACGAATACGTTCTCTGGTGACGTCGAACTGTTTGCCCACTTCCTCAAGGGTGTGGTCGGTGTTCATGTCGATACCAAAGCGCATGCGTAGCACTTTTGCTTCACGGGCGGTTAGGCCTGATAGTACGTCGCGTGTTGACTCTGTTAGACCTACTTCAGTCGCTGATTCAACCGGTGATACGATGGTTACATCTTCGATAAAGTCACCTAGGTGCGAATCTTCATCATCACCAATAGGGGTTTCCATTGAGATAGGCTCTTTGGCAATTTTTAATACCTTGCGCACTTTCTCTTCTGGCATGTCCATGCGCTCGCCAAGTTCTTCTGGCGTTGGCTCGCGACCCATTTCTTGTAGCATTTGACGAGAGATACGATTCAGTTTGTTAATCGTTTCAATCATGTGCACAGGAATACGAATAGTGCGGGCTTGGTCGGCAATAGAGCGGGTAATCGCCTGACGGATCCACCATGTGGCATAGGTTGAGAATTTGTAACCGCGACGGTATTCAAATTTATCAACGGCTTTCATTAGGCCGATGTTGCCTTCTTGAATTAAATCAAGGAACTGCAAGCCACGGTTAGTGTACTTCTTAGCGATGGAGATAACCAAACGTAGGTTAGCTTCAACCATTTCTTTCTTGGCGCGACGAGCACGAGCTTCACCCATCGACATGCGACGGTTGATTTCTTTAATAGTAATAAGATCTAGAATCGCTTCGCGCTGAATGCTCTTCAGTTTGCGCTGTGAGCGTGAGATTTCTTCTAAAACAGGGCGTAGTCTGTCAGAGTAATCACGTTTCTTCTCGATAACGCTAGGGATCCACGTTTCGTCGGTTTCGTTGCCCGGGAATTCTTTAATGAAAGTTTTGCGTGGCATTCTGCCGGTGCGAACGCAAAGCTTCATGATGTTGCGTTCTTCTTTGCGTACTTTTTCTAATATTTTGCGTGCTTTTTGGTACATTGGTTCAAACTGTCTTGGCGGCAGTTTGAAGAATTTGATGATATCACCTAAAGCAGATAACTCGACTTCAGCTTCTTTGCTGCTGCGGCCGTGTTTTTCGATGGTTTTATTGGTCTTGATGAGCTGTTTTTTCAGTTCGCCAAAGCGCTCGTTGACTTCTTCTGGGTCTAGGCCCGTATCAACTTCGTCTTCATCGTCATCATCGGTGTTGTTTTTTGCGGCTTGTGCGGCTGGGCCTGCAGAAGGCACGTCGTCGGCAGGATCTAACCAGCCGGCAATAACATCGGGGATGCGGCGTTCTTCTTTTGCAAGTAGTTCGAACTCTTCGATTAAGCCTTCAACGCAACCGGGCCAGCAAGCAAGAGCATGCATTAGATCGCGCGTACCTTCTTCGATACGTTTAGCAATGGCAATTTCGCCTTCGCGTGTGAGTAGTTCGACTGTACCCATTTCACGCATATACATACGTACAGGGTCAGTGGTTCTACCGGCTTCGGTCTCAACAGCTGCAAGTGCGGCGGCGGCTTCGGCGGCAGCAATATCATCAGCGGATGCATCGCCATCAGTCATTAAGATATCTTCGGCGTCAGGGGCGCTTTCGTATACACGAATGCCCATGTCGTTGATCATCTGAATGATGTCTTCGACCTGATCCGGATCAGAAATATCTTCTGGTAAGTGGTCATTTACATCGGCATAGGTTAAATAACCTTGTTCTTTGCCGCGAGCGATCAAATCCTTAATACGGGATTGTTGCTTAGTGTTGGACATGCAAGCTCCTGGTTGCATTTTACGTGCTGAATCCTCTGGGGGATTTCGCCAGTGGCAGCACGTAAAGGGTGTTCGGGGGTAAACCGATAATTATAGTCGATTTGTTGCGTTCTGTGCTAGGGTTTCGCCTGTATCTGTGCACATTATTTCCGCAATGAGGCCTTTGTATCAACTCTACACAAGGAGTCTAGTCTGTGTCAGGAAGCACCTGATCATCAGTGAGTTCTTATTTAGTGTATTAAGAGTCTATACGCGGTATAGCCTTATATGGGGATGGAGATAAAAAATACAAGTCTACGAGCGTCGTACATTGATATCACGCCCTGCTATTTATGATTAAAGTCCGGCCGGATCAATAGCGTACTAATGTGATCGAGCAAGAATAGCTTTTTGATAAAGGCGTTTTTCATCATCGCTCCATTCTTGTCGAGGTTTATGGTTTAGCTGTTCGATAATTCGTTCGCAATCGGTTTGATCTTGCTGACTGCCGAGAACCCCAATGGTGTCATTTAATTCCTGCGAGGGGTTGAATTGACACTTTTCTTCTTTGCTTGCCATTTCTTGTGCTCGATGAAATAGAGCGGCTTTGAGCATATATTGCTCTAAGGGACGTGATGCCTCGATGCCGTAAGTCCCTTGCCAGTGACCAACAATTTGCCCCGGCGTAAAATTAGGGCGTTGCGAAATAAGCTCGGCTAATGATACGAATGTTTTGACGTGGTTGTTTTGACTGTATTTAAGCAGTTCGATGTCATTAATGTCGTTGATTAATTGAGGGCTGTAGAGCAGTAAAGCCGAAGCGCGCTCTTCTACTAGAAAATGAGGGTTATTCGGTACCTGTTCTCGCTTGCCTTGGCGCTGACTCGTAGACGGAGTGTCATAATTTGAATGATGGCTGTCGCTGGTTTCGCCATAGTTTTCATAGTCATTGCTGTAAGGCGCTGCATTGTCTGAAGGGGCTAGAGTGTGGTTGCTCTGCTCGTCATAATCCGGTGGGTAGTGCTCGTGATGGTCATGACTCGTTGAAGATGTGTGCTTTACTGGCTGTTGATGTGCTGTTTGCTCGTGTTGTGAATGTGGTGTATTGGTGGGTTTTACCTCTGGCAGCTCTTGCAACAGATTCATGAGTGCATCGATGCTGAGTTGCGTTCGGTTAGATAACTGCTGGAACATGAGCTCTCGGTAGACGCCCCGAGGTAACATATCGATCATGGGGGCCGTTAGTTTACACAAGCGTGCTCGGCCTTCCATGGTTTGCACGTTAATATCTTGGCTGAGCTCTTCGAATAAGAATTGTTCTAATGGCGATGCACTTTCAATGAGGCGGGTAAATTTGTCTGCGCCAATTTGTCGAATGAGAGTGTCAGGGTCTTCGCCATCAGGTAGATATAAAAACTTAATCTGACGGCCGTCTTCCATAACCGGTAGTGCGTTTTCCATGGCTCGGCGGGCGGCTTTGCGCCCGGCATCATCGCCGTCAAAACAAAACACGACTTCATTGGTGAAACGAAACGCGCGAGTTAAATGGTCCACTCCACAGGCAGTGCCAAGTGTCGCTACGCCATAGGCGATACCGTACTGAGCGAGGGCAACGACATCCATGTAGCCTTCTACGACGAGTAAACGGGGCAGTTGACGATAGGCTTGACGCGCTTCATATAAACCGTAAAGCTCTTTGCCTTTATGGAATATGGGTGTCTCGGGCGAGTTGAGATACTTGGGCTTTTCATCGTTGAGTACGCGCCCACCAAAGCCAATTATGCGGCCTCGGTTGTCACGAATAGGGAACATAATACGTTCGCGAAAACGGTCATAGCGACGATCTTTTTCTTCGTTATAAATTAGCATGCCGCCTTCTAACAGCAGGTCTTGCTTTTCATTGCTGGAGCCGACTTCATTGAGTAGGTTATCCCAACCCGCAGGGGCATAACCAATACCGAAGGCTTTGGCTATTTGCCCACTTAGCCCTCTGTTTTTTAGATAGTTTACGGCTCTTGATTTGTTGGTGTGTGAGCGCAGTTGCTCTTGGTAGTAATCGCTCGATGCCACCATTAAATTGTAGAGTGTTTTGCGTGCGCGTTCTTGCGCTTCTTCTCGTGCTCGCTTTTTGGGGTCTTGTGTTTGCTCTCTTGGTACATCGACTCCAGCAAGCTTCGCTAAACTATCCACCGCTTCAGGAAAACTGATGCGTTCGTAGTCCATCACAAAACCCAGTGAATTACCGCTAGCGCCGCAACCAAAGCAGTAAAAAAACTGTTTGTCAGGGCTTACACTAAATGAAGGCGTTTTTTCATCGTGAAATGGACAGCACGCGGAGTAGTTTTTGCCGGATTTTTTTAATTTAACACGACTATCAATCACCTCAACAATGTCGAGGCGTTCTAGTAAGTCGTCGATAAAGGATTGTGGAATGGAGCCGGCCATAAAGTCTAATCAGTATTGGTTGTATAGGGTAAGTTTGGGCGTTGCTTGTGTTACTTATATTGCTTTGCTTATGCTCTTTAGTCGTACTATTGAGAACGGTATGGTTTTTACTAATGCTGTCTTATTGATATATCGACAGGTCAATTGCTTTACGAAAATATTCTACAGATTCAAAGGCTTTGCTCAATAGCATCGCACCTTCGAGGCTGGCTAACAATTGTAAGGCGCTAGAGTCTGGCGTAGGGTGCTGATGTTCACGCAATATCGCTTCAAGCTCCACGAGGTTTGCTTCGAAGAACTGGCGTGTTTCTGTTTTCACATCATCAGGTAAAATATTCATTTCTGCTGCAAAAAGACCGCATAAGCACATCTTTTGATCAGTCTTTAAGGCGTTATAAAACAAGTCAGCATAATCCAATAGCTTTTCGCTTAAGCTTTTTTCTGAGTCGCGGATGGCTTGTACTAAGCCAACAAATTTTTCGGTATAACGCTTAGCTAACTCAGCGGCTAGATCGGCTTTTGTTGGAAAGTGATAATGAATACTCGCGCTTTTAATACCAATTTCTTTGGCTATTTCACGAAAGCTAAAGGCATTATAGCCGCCTTCTCGGGCTTGGTTTTCAGCGGAGGCAATAATTCGATTCACGGTATCTGACATGCTGTCCTCCAAGCGCGAGGCTTAGTGATTAGTTTTATAGTTCTTGCCAATGTTTTCATCGCTTAAGCTGATGGCATCGGCCGGCCATTGAGGCCATGCGGCGTAGAATAACATACAGGCAGCCCCTTCTTTGTCGCATTTAGTGTCAGCGACGTATTCATTGCCTATTCTATCACTAGATAGGTATTGACAAAAGATTGCTGAAAAATTAACCTATCTACCTATAGGAAGGCTTTGTGTTCCATAGTCTTCTATTTTACTTTTTACGTGTTTTTAGATTTAGCTGTAGGGTAATAATATGAGTGATACTTTGGATAAAACGCAACCATGGATTCTTATTGCCGGCTTGGGCGCAGGTTCGGGGGTGGCAATGGCTCAATATTACCTTGGGCAGGGTTTTCGGGTGGTAGGATTGAATCGAAGTAGCGTAAATAAGATAGGTCATGAACAAAACAGTATGGGTTGGCAGCAATTTACAGTAGAACTTACTGACGAGTCTGCTGTAAAGCAGCGACTTGCCGCGGTGGTAGAAAAATACGGTCCGCCGCAATTGGTTATCCACAATGCTCAGGCCTTATGTATTGCCAACATAGAATCCACATCAGTAGAGCAATTTGAAAATAGTTGGCGCTCTATGGTGTTATCTGCATTTGTTTTGGCTCAGTCTATTTTGCCGGCAATGGCAAAAGGTGCTTGCCTCAAAAAAGGTGCCAGTCTCAACGATGCCAGCCCTACATTTATAGTCTCGGGTGCAACGGCGAGTGTTCGTGGTGGTGCTAAGTTTTCAGCATTTAGCTCAGCTAAATTTGCTTTGCGTGGCTTAACTCAGAGCTTGGCGCGGTCGTACCAATCACAAG
The DNA here is from genome assembly GCA_032355485.1 of Bonnemaisonia californica. Classification (NCBI taxonomy): domain Eukaryota; phylum Rhodophyta; class Florideophyceae; order Bonnemaisoniales; family Bonnemaisoniaceae; genus Bonnemaisonia; species Bonnemaisonia californica. The sequence goes on from JAUBNZ010000011.1 coordinate 14,309, forward strand.
GTGTACACATCGTGCATACATTACTTGACGGAATTATTGATACGCCGGAGAGCCGAGAGCTTCACCGCTTGGGTGGAGAACGGATGATGCAGCCGGCTGATATTGCTAAGTTATATTGGCAATTAGCTCAGCAGCCTAAAAGTACATGGGTGCATGAGTTAGATTTACGTCCTGCATCGGAGTCGTTTTAATGAGTATAGATCAGGTTAGTGTGTCTAATAGCGTTTCAGGTGGTAAGCCCGTAACCACTGATGTAGCCATTATCGGTGGCGGTCTTAGCGGCGTCTATTTGGCGTGGTTATTAGGGCAACAAGGAATTGATTATGTGTTGCTTGAGGCAAAACCTACATTAGGCGGGCGTATTCTCTCTGGAAGTGATTCTGTTGACACTGGTTTGGGGGTAGATTTGGGGCCTACGTGGTTTTGGCCTCATCAACAGCGAGTGCAAACACTGTTAGAGACTTTAGGCGTGCCTTGGTTCGAGCAATATACCCAAGGGGATGTGTTGTACCAAATGGATGGTAATGTACAGCGTTCTGCTGGCGCGGGCGCTATGACTTCTTACCGTATTCGTGGAGGTATGCAAACGCTGGTTGATGTATTGGCAGAGACATTGACGCCTGAGTCAGTATGGATTGATCATGTGGTGACGCATCTAGATAAGCTTAGTCCTTGCCGTTTAGATACTGACGGTTCAGGTGCTGCTCATTCGATTTCTGGTGATGGAGCACAGAATCATCGGTGGTCTATTTCTGCGAGCCATCATGGACAAAGTAAAACCTTATTGGCGCAGCGAGTTATTGTTGCTACGCCTCCGCGTGTTCTCTTGCAGCATACCAATGTTGCTCACTATCTCCCGCAAAGTTTAACGAATATTCTACAGGCTACGTCAACATGGATGGCTGCGCAGGCAAAATTTGTGGCGCGATATGATGAGCCTTTTTGGCGTAATGACAGGCTGTCGGGGGATGTATTTAGTCGAGTGGGGCCAATGGTCGAGATACATGATGCTTCAGCTGATGAAGATGGAGGTTATGCTCTGTTTGGATTTGTTGGTGTGCCTGCGCATGTCAGGCAGCAACATGATGATGAATTGTTAGTCCAACATTGTACTAACCAGTTAATTGATATATTTGGTGAGGTGGCTGCTAAGCCGCAGGCAGCGTATATAAAAGATTGGTCAAAAGATGAGTTTGTAGTGACGGCAAAAGATATTACTGATGCTCCGATGCATCCACAGATAAATCTGTTGCCTTTTGTGGATGACCTGGCAAAGTTACATCTCTTTTTTTCGGGTACCGAGTATGCGAAGCAAGAAGGAGGATATGTTGAAGGTGCATTAGAATCTGCGGATGATGCTTTGACGTGGTTGATGGCGCGCTAGCGCACGGTACATTTCTGTGTATCGTAGCGTAAGAGTTTATGCGTATTGGTTTTATTCTTATTTTTTTACGTGTCTGTTTTTGGCTACATTTTGTAATGCCTAATTGTAGCGTCTAGCGTTATTGTAAACTATTGTTAGCTACAGGAGTTGGCTACAAGATTCTTCCAGAAAGGTGTATGGTGCAGCAGTAATTTTAACTAAAAGAATAATAATAACTATGCCAAATCATGAACGTATAGAACACTATTTGAGTCGGCTGCTCGGATACGCTATGAGCCTTGCGCGCCATAAAGAAGACGCTCGTGATCTTGTTCAGGAGTGTGTGGTTCGGGCTTTGGGCGCGAAACGTGTGCCGATAGATGAACCTGCTTATCGTGCGTGGCTGTTTCGTATCTTACGAAATCGTTTTTTAGAAAAAAACCGCAGTGACATCTTGCGTGCAAATACGATCGAATTATTGGTAGAAGAACCTTATAGTGATGCAGACAGTGTGTCGCTATTAGATAATATTCTTATCGAGCGAGCATTGCAGTGTTTGTCGTCAGATCATCATGAAGTGTTAGCCCTGGTTGATATTGCCGGGTTTAGTTATGCCGAGACTGCTGATTTGTTGGATGTGCCGATTGGCACTGTTATGAGCCGGATTAGTCGTGCTCGTAGCGCTTTATTAGAACAACTAACGCTCTCTCAAAAAACTGGGCCAGCCTCGAAGACGCCATTGCTAGGTGCGCTTGATAAAAGCAGCGTTAACCGAGGTTAAGTGGTCAGTGATGAAACCGCTAAAATCTAGACGTTAAAATGACGAAGCTAAGGCAAGAAGTTAAAGTAAGAAGTTAAGGTATAAACCATGAAGTCTCCACGCCCATCTTGGGAAACATTGAATGCCTATATTGACGGCGAATTACTCGTTCCGCAAATAAAAAGTGTAGAAGCTTGGATGGAAAAAGATGAGGATATTGCTGGGCAAGTAAAGCAATTATATTCTGTAAAAGAAGCCCTCGATGCATCTATTTATAAAAAAGATGCGCAATCAATAAATACGAAAGAGGTAGAGTCGGCTTGTGGTATTCAGCATAACCCCCCTCATCAAGCGGTAACCGAGTTACCTAAGAAAACATCGAGAAAAGTAACGGCAAAGTGGCTGACTCGTTTTGGCGCGCTTGCAGCGAGCATGTGCTTATTATTTGTATCGTGGCAATGGCTGTATTTATCAAATGAAAATGCAGCGGATGACTTGGGTCTACTGGTTCAAGCTCAAACGATCCATGAACAATGGTTATCCCTGCCTATAAAGCGCGAGTCGATACAAGTCCAAAAGCCTCGTATCGTTGCTGCTCGTGTGAACTCTATAGGCGCGCATACTTCTCCTTTGTTTATACCCGATTTAAGTGCTCTATCGCTTGAATTAGTTGATGTAAAACCTATCAGCTTACAAGCTGCTGCTTCAACGTTTACCGAAGGTTTGGTTGGGGGTGGGTTTCATTTCGGTTACTTAGGGAGCCGAGGATGCATGCTGAGTCTGATCAGTTGGCCTGCGAATAATAAATCGCAGTCGTCGTTATTGATATCGGGTAAGCCCGGTGAGCAAGCTTACTCTTGGCAGGCGGGCGACTGGCACTATATGGTGTTAGCGTCGCGTATGTCATCTTCACGACGGGCATTAACTGCAGCTATGTTGCATGATATAACGACTCGTCAACGCCTTCCTTCTTTGCCAGAGCAGCAGCAATTTCTTGTGAGTCATAGTGCAACCCCTCCCTGCCATGTCTGATTGACGCGTTTCATTGCAAAAAATAGTGTTTACGCATTTTTTGTTAATTTTATTTTTATTAAGGGAATAAAAGTACGCAGTAATGCATTTCCTCTATAGGTTTACTTTTGCGTAAATCATTATAATAACTAAAGGAAATGTTGAACATGAGTAACAAAGAGCGTGAACGCGGTATTTGTGAACTGTACCAAAATGACCCAGAGCGTGCCGACTACGAAGTATTTGGTCGCGTCACCAACCCAGATCGCCGGGGCTTTTTAAGGAAAGCTGGCTTAGCTACAATGGGAGCTGTGGTGGGTGCCAATATTCCGCTACATCAATATATGCCGGCCGGTTTAATCCCTTCTGCATTGGCAGACAGTACAGATAATTTTATTATTCAGGGTAAAGATGGCTTAACGATCTTAAATGATCGACCGGTCAATGCAGAAACACCTCCCCATTTACTTGATGATAGTGTTACGCCTAATTCACGTCATTTTGTACGCAATAATGGAACCCTACCTGACATTGCAAAAACGATGGATGCCAGCAATTGGACCCTGACCATTGATGGCGAAGTGAATAATAAATTAACTCTCACCTTAGATGATTTACGCAATAAATTTGAAGTCGTTAAGTTAAAGCTACAGCTTGAGTGTGGTGGCAATGGGCGAGCAGCATTTAATCCTCCTGCTAGAGGAAACCAATGGACCTTAGGTGCTATTGGTAATGCCGAATGGACCGGAGTGCGTTATAGAGACGTATTAGAAGCGGCAGGTTTAAAATCGAGCGCAGTGTATACCGCACACTATAGCAAAGATGGCCATTTATCAGGTGACCCAAATAAGCTCCCTATCTCTCGCGGTGTGCCTATTGAAAAAGCACTAGAACCCCACTCGCTGATTGCCTTTGAAATGAATGGCGAACCTATTCCTGCGATGCATGGTTTTCCTGTGCGCACGATTTGTCCTGGTTGGCCCGGTTCTACTTCACAGAAGTGGTTGGAGCGTATTGAAATTCGTAACCAAGTACATGATGGCCCCAAGATGACAGGAAAATCATACCGTATACCTAAATATACGGTGGCTCCGGGTACTAAGGTACCGAAAGAAGATTTTAAAATTATTGAATCTATGCCGGTGAAGTCACTGATTACTTCGCATCCGACGGGCGTGTCAGTGTCATCTAGCAAAATGACTGTTGCTGGTCATGCGTGGGCGGGTGATAACTCGGTGAAAGACATGTACGTGAGTATCGATTTTGGTGCTACGTGGATTAAGGCGAATTTATCTCCGGCGCCTAACCCTTATTCGTGGCAACGTTGGCACGCGACTATTACCTTCCCGGCTAAGGGATATTATGAAGTCTGGGCACGGGCAACGGACGATCAAGATGCAATGCAACCGTTCGCTATTAACTGGAACCCCAAAGGCTATTTGAACAATTCTATGCACCGTATTGCGGTGACAGTTGTTTAATAAATATGTGTAGCCCCTCTTTATTCTAGATATCTTTCTGTAGGCACCCTTCTATAGGCACCTTTCTGTTTGGTGAACTTTAGATTGAGTGTTTTTCTCGCGCTTCATTTGAGAAGTTTTTGTTTCAGTTTGAGGCAGAGGCGCTTCGAATAAAGTGGTGGTGTTTTATTAAAGAGGTTTGGCCTTAAGGTCAATGATTTTAAATTTATCGACTGCAAAACAAGTGGTTTTAAGGATAATAAAGTATGCGTTTTTTTCTCTCCCAAAAAATAGGGTTACTGTTGCCGTCAGTATTATGGTTTTTTACTGTAATCAGTTTCCCCGTCTCGGCTAGTTCTCCAGTCCCTCCGATTACGCCGTTGCTTGAATCTGCAAATATTGAGGCAGGCAAGCAAGCCTTTCAGTTGTGTGCAGGTTGTCATCATAGCCAAGCCGGTGCGGGTCAATTAGTTGGGCCTAATTTATGGAATATATTGGGGCGGGATATTGCCAGTATGCAAGGTTTCTCCTATAGCGAAAACTTTGCCAAAATTGAGGGGCAGTGGAATAACGAAGTATTGAACCAACTGCTCTATAGTCCGTCGGAATTTGCTTCAGGTACGCGAATGGTGATTCCGGGAATCAAGGATGCTCAGCAGCGTGCTAATTTAATTGCGTACATCAATATTCTGAGCGATAAGCCGGTACTGCTGGCAAAAGCAGGAAAGGGGAGCGCGCCGGAAGGGGCATCATCCATTGATGCTTTTGGTGATAGTTGGCCACAAGGTGATGGTCGAGACGTGACTGGTTATACCTGTAGTGTTTGCCATTCTTTGGCTATCGTCAGGCAGCAAGGTTTGAACCGAGATAATTGGGAAGAGCTAATCGAGTGGATGGTCGAAGAGCAAGGTATGCAAGAGTTGTCGGATGGTAAGTTGCAAAGTGTGCTTGATTATTTGAGCCTTCATTTTAATGAAGATCGCCAACGTTAGAAAATTTTTATTTAAGGTGTGAATAATTGAGGCTGAAAATGTGTCAGTAGTGTGTGAAAACTCTATGGGTTGAATCGTTTTTTCAAGTTGTTGGCGAGTTTTTAATAGGCTTATTTTATTGATATTCTACTTTGAGATGGGTGTGTTAGCTGGATTAAAGAGGATTCTTGGTGCGAAGAGTTAGCAGTGGCAGCGCTGGTATTTGTGGAATGCAGTGCTGCTAATGTTTTGTACATAAAACATCAACTTTACAGTCTGAAATATAATGAAAAATTAGGCTGGAATAATACATGTCAGCGATAACTTGTTAGAAATATAGTCAATACTCTAAACCTCTAGCAGGTTATTTATTGTCATTGTCACTTTTGCTTTTAGCTGGGGCTAATGTGCAATGCTTAATAGTTGCGACATAATAAATACCTGAGCCAATTAATAATACAATAGCAATTTGTAATAGCGGGTGGTGCAGTGTTATTAGTGAAATGCCGCCAGAGACTAGCATTGAGATGATAGCAAACCATTTAGCCTTGGTAGGCATGCAGCGATTCGTTTCCCATTGTTGGATCATTCTTCCAAATAAGCGATGCTCAATGAGCATTTGATGCATCTTAGGGCATGACTTGGCGAAGCAAGCCGCGGCAATGAGTATGAATACAGTGGTAGGTAATAACGGTAAAAAAGCACCTAATGTGCCTAAGCCTAAAGAGAGCATACCAATAATTTTGTAGTGTAATTTATGGTGCTTAGTTTTCTGTAGTGCTTGCATTATTTGTTACCTTGATTAGGCTCGAATGTGTTTTTACCTGTGCTTCAGTATTGAGTATAGGTAGGCCTGCGTTTTTAGTCGTAGATTTTTCTTCGATACTTAAGAGCAATTCTTCTAATAATGAGTTTAATTGATCATTCGCTTTGGTTACCTTACCCACAATGGCTTTGACTTTAGGGTAAGCTTTTTACGAGTCATTACTTTGCGAATAAATAGTATCGGTATATTGATAAATCTTAAAATTAATTGATTTTATTGTTTTGATAGTTTTTAATGTTTTTTGGTTTTTTGTTTCTTCTCTTTGGTTTTTTCTCTTAGTTCATGCGGTGTGTAATGGTAGTGCCGCTGAAATGCTTTATTTAGTGTTCTTGCTGAGCCAAATCCAATGACCTCTGCAATATGTTCTAAGTCAGTTTCTGTGTGTTTAATGAGGTTGTGCGCTTTTATCATTCGCCAGTTGGCGAGATATGTCATAGGGGCAGTTTTGAGCGTTTTTTGAAAGCGGCGAGTTAGGGTTGAGCGTGACATGCCAATAATTTCACCTAACGAATCGGTTGTCCAATTCACTTCGGGTTGCTGGTGTATTAATGAGAGCGCGTGACGTATGCGCTGATCATGTAATGCTCCTATAAAGCCAATATCTGTGTCTTTTTTACTTAGGTGAGTGTTAATAAGCTTGATGAATAGGGCTTCGGTGAGTCGATCAACTATGGGGCTGCTCGCGCCTTGAGACTCTACCATCTCTTGGTCAATCAAATTGACGAGCATCCATGTGGGATCGTTGGGCTGGTAGTCGTCAAAGCGCAATATTTCGGACAGAGAGTCAAAGATAGGGTGTCCCATTTGCTGTTCGTAATGCACGATGCCACACATAATGCGGTGAGTAATTTCTCCTTGTTTAAAAAAGGGGTTAACCAGCTTACAGGCTTCGCTCATCTCGCTGCTGGGTGTGAGTGCACTTCCGGCTTTATCAGCGATCCAGTGGTATTCGCCAGTGGGTAAAAGTGCAATGCCGCTTTGCGGAATGTCGACGCTGGCTCTCTCTCCTGAACCCACAACAAAGTTACCCGAAAGGGCAATATGAAAACGTGGTAGCCCTATTGAGGGGAATGAGGCTCCCCAAGGAGCCGCTAATTCTGAATGAAAAAATATAGTGCTGCGAAAACGCAGGGTTTCTAGGATGTCACCGATGATGTCGAAGTCTGTTTGATCACTATTGATGCTTTCGGACACTTTTTTGATCCTCTTGAATACCTAGTTAAGCGAGTGAGCGTCTTATACTTTCATTTCTTCTAACAGATCACAAATTTATTTTTTGTTGGAAGGCTATGTGAGAATTGATACAGGTAACAGGAGATAACAATGAAGCAGCTAAAAATAAATCAAGTATATTCATTATTTAAAACAAGTCATAAGCGCGTGAGCAAAAAAATGGCTTTGGCTACATCGGCAGTTTTTTTGATCGGTGCTTCGATGGGGGCGCCATTAGCTTTAGCGGATGGGATGTCACCTAAGTCGGGCTTCTCTCCTTATGTTGACGCTAAAGGTAATATTAATTTACCTGATAACTTTCGTACAGAAATGGTTCACTTGGGTTCGTGGTTTGTTCCAGAAGGTGGTGCTAGCGGTTTTCATGATGTATACACTGAAAAGTCGAGTGCAGAAGCTTACCGTAAAGATGGTAAATTCCCTGATGGCGCCACATTAGTCAAAGAATTACGTGGTGCCAAAGTGGGTGATTACACGACGGGTAAGGGGGTAAATCATGCGGTGGCTGGCGTTAAACAATGGTTTGTTATGATTAAAGATGGCGAAGGGCGTTTTCCTGAGAACAAAATATGGGGTGATGGCTGGGGTTGGGCGCTATATAAACCAGATGATAAAAGTAAGAATGTATCGGCCGACTATAAAGCTGATTGTTTAGGTTGTCATCTGCCAGCTAGAGGAACTGACTTGGTTTACGTTGAGGCATATCCAACGCTACTGCCTTAGTTTTATTGATGGTTGAATAGTATTGCCGGGGGGCAGTATCAGGTGAGGCTAAACAAGGCAGGTTAGGGTGTTTCACTTGGTACGAGCAATAAAAAGCCAGAGGTGCGGTATGCATTTCTGGCTTTTTATTGTTCTGCTTTTAGCGAGTATTGCTTGCTAGGCTATCGGAGTAAATTATTAAGCAAGTTTTGCTTTTATTAATTTACTGACGGCGCCCATATCTGCACGACCTTGAAGCTGAGGTTTTAATATTCCCATCACTTTCCCCATGTCTTGCATGCCGGTTGCGCCCGTTGAACTGACGGCTTCATCAAGTAGCGCGCTAATCTCGTCGTCTGTTAGCGGCTGAGGTAAAAAGTCAGCGATGACTGTAATTTCAAAGTGTTCTTGGTCTGCCAGTTCTTGGCGGTCTGCATCTTCGTACTGTTTAGCTGAGTCGCGACGCTGTTTTACCATTTTATCGAGTACAGCAAGCACGCGAGCATCGTCTAGTTCGATACGTTCGTCGACTTCAATGCGCTTAAATTCAGACTGCATTAAGCGAATAGTGCCTAGACGAGGCTTGTCTTTGGCTCTCATGGCTACTTTCATTTCAGAATGGATGCGGGTTTGTATTTCGCTTGAAGCCATGATGTGCTCTCTCGTATGTGTTTAAATTAATATTGAATAAATACTATATTAACAGTATTTGCTGTTGTAGGTTTGTCGCTGAGTGGTTTTAATCTTTGGCGGGACGTTGGTTTGTATTTGCGTGGGCTGTTTTGTTTAGTATTTCAGTAAATTACATACGCAAAAAAGCAATCAGTTTTTTCAAGCTGATTGCTTTTTATATAGCTGTTTAATAAGCTATTTTTATACTGCTATTAATTTATGTGTTGTTGCCAGTACGCGATGAAATATACAGTTAAAAATGGTTATTAGTACTGCTAAATTCAGGTCTTATTAAAACAAGACTTGAGTCTGTTGGCATCGTAATAAACTTAATTTATAGTATTTTCTGCGTAAATTAGGCTAACAATAGGCTTAAACAAAGCCGTTAATTAATAGTTAAGTCAACGACTAGTATAAACGCTGAAACTTACGTGATTCGCGTTGTACTTTTTTAGCGTGACGCTTAACAGCAGCAGCAGCTTGACGCTTACGTACTGATGTTGGTTTTTCGTAATGTTCACGACGACGTACTTCAGCAAGAACGCCTGCTTTTTCACACGAGCGCTTAAAGCGACGTAGAGCGATATCAAATGGTTCGTTTTCTTTCAACTTTACAGAAGGCATAGTTAACCCTGTTTTAATTTCAGATAAGTGTTCAAATAAATTCAATAATCGTGTTATTACATCGCGTTGCTACACAAGGTAATCGCACCATTACAACAAAAACTGTCTCACAGCCGTTAAATAAGTCGTTTACGTTAAATGATAAAACAATAAACATTACGGACTTGGGCAAGGGGCGCAGATTCTACACACACACGACCTCAATCTCAAGCCTTTTGCACAAAATACCTCCAATACCTTCGGGTTTTCGGTATGATGCCCGTTATTAATTGAGTAAAAGAAAATCTAGGAATAATGAAGAAGACCGCATGCGTATATTAGGTATAGAAACATCTTGTGATGAGACTGGCGTTGCACTGTATGACAGCGAACAGGGTTTGTTAGGGCATAAGCTTTATAGTCAAATAGCTTTGCATAGTGAGTATGGTGGGGTGGTTCCTGAATTGGCCTCTCGAGACCATGTACGTAAACTGCTGCCATTAATTAATGAGTTGCTGGATGGATGTTCATTAAGTAAAAGCGATATCGATGGCATTGCCTATACTCGTGGCCCCGGTTTGGTGGGCGCTTTAATGGTAGGCGCTTGTACAGGGCGTGCTTTGGCGTTTGCGCTAGGTGTTCCTGCTATCGGTGTGCATCATATGGAAGGGCACCTATTGGCGCCGATGCTTGAAGATAATCCGCCGGCTTTTCCGTTTGTGGCCCTTTTGGTTTCTGGTGGGCATACCCAATTAGTGCGCGTTGATAATATTGGCGAGTATGAGTTACTGGGCGAGTCCTTAGATGATGCGGCTGGTGAGGCCTTTGATAAAGCCGCTAAAATGATGGATCTTGATTATCCGGGCGGACCTTATATCGCTGCTTTAGCGCTTAAGGGAGAGGCGGGTCGCTTCAAGTTCCCTAGGCCGATGGTAGATCGTCCGGGTTTAGATTTCAGTTTTAGTGGTTTGAAAACCTTTACGCTGAACACCGTGGCGAAACACGCACAAGCGGATGGACTGCCTGATGATCAAACCTGTGCAGATATAGCGTACGCCTTTCAGGAAGCGGTTGTTGAGACTTTGGTCATTAAATGTCGTCGCGCGCTAGAACAAACAAGCCTATCTACTTTGGTGATTGCTGGTGGTGTGTCTGCTAATACACATTTACGTGAACGTTTAGAGCAGGCGTTGGCAAAAATAGGCGCGAGTGTGTTCTATGCTCGTCACGAGTTTTGCACCGATAACGGTGCCATGATCGCTTATGCAGGTTGTCAGAGGTTAGTGGCGCAACAACATGATGGTTTGTCGATTACAGTGACACCTCGTTGGCCTTTAGACCAGTTGCCATCAGTGGACAGCTAGCCAACGAATTATTGTTGGGTGAGTAAATTAAGGCTTCAGTAAGCAAAAAGTGAGTAAGAAAACAGAATGGATAAAGTAATTATTCGAGATTTAGCGGTTGATACCATTGTTGGCTTGTATCCGTGGGAGCGTATTGCTCGACAAACCTTGTGGCTTGACATCGACTTAGGCACTGATATTCGGCAAGCAGCAAAAGACCAAGATCTTCAGTTTACGATTGATTATTCTGCGGTATGCGATGAGGTGATTACCTATATTCAAACACAGGAATTTACGTTAATAGAAGCTCTAGCTGACCGAGTTGCGGGTTTGGTTCAAGATCGCTTCGGGGTGAAGTGGATACGTGTAGCAGTATACAAAACCGATGTGTTAACGCGTGTAGGGCGTGTGGGTATTGAAATAGAACGGGGTTCGATGGGGTGAGTTTGGTGGTGTCAGAAATGCGATCATTGTCTCCACAGCAAATAGTCGTGGGTGTCGGGACTAATGAGCATCGTGAGTTTAACTTGCGGCAGGCGCTTGATTTGTTGGCTGACGCATTTGGCGATTTGCAAATATCCCCGATTTACGATTCTCTTCCTATTCCCTCAATGGGTGGGCCTCATCCTTGCGTCCTGCCGACCAATAAGCACTATTGGAATGCCGTTGTCAGTTTTGACTTAGGCCAGCCCGTATCCACCGATAATATACTTGCCTTGCGGGAACGTTTACGTACTATCGAATCTGCTTGCGGGCGCGATCGCTCAGTTGCTGAAGTGGCGATGGATATTGATTTATTATTATGCAGCGATCATGTTTTTCAGTTAGATGTGCTGAGAGTTCCTAGTCTAGATGTATTGCGTTGTGCGTATGTACTAAAGCCGTTGTCTGAACTGTTACCCGATTATTGCTGCCCCGGATCTTTATTATTGTCAGAGGCGACAAGCACCCGCTCAGCAAGCGCTGTGCTACGGTCTGCCGAAAGTCACTCGTTAGAAGTAAAGCGTCGTTTTGCCGAGCTATGGAATCAGCATAAGGCTCAGCACGAACTCACTGCCATTGATTTTGTGTGGCGAGAGCAGCTAATCTCGGTTGCTGCACCGTGTGTTTTATTGTAGTGGGTGGCTTACCTCTTTTTCTTGTTAAGCCCGAAATTGTTAAGCCAGAATCGTTAGGTGAATGTTGTTAGGGAACCTCTTGTATCTCTCATTAATCGATAATATGTTTAGCTAACTGTTATCACGCAGGTGAATAGACTGGGGAACCTCTTTGGCATAAAGCCTGTTATTCAGATCAGTCACTCACCTGTATTTTATTTATGTTGGATGGTATCCAAGTCCCCTATTAAGGTGAGACTGCATGTACAAGAGTAACCGATAAAATGACTATAGCAACTCAGTATTTTGGTATTGATGTCAGTAAAAATAAATTGGACGTATGCTGGCTACGTGACCCAATAAAGAACAAAGTGAAAACTAAGGTTTTTCCTAACACCTCACTCGGCTGTGAAGCTATGTGGGAATGGATCGGTACTCATGTGAAGGAGATTGAAGAGAATGTCGTCGTCCTCGAAGCAACGGGTGTGTATCACGAATTAGCGACTTACTTTCTGTATGATAAAGGAATGCAAATCCGTCTTGCCCAGCCGCAGCAGTTCCATCATTTTGTCGCCAGCTATGGTGTACGAAGTAAAACAGATCGTCGCGATAGTGTTTTATTAAGTCGCTACGGTGCACAGCAATACGGTCGTGTGTGGACACCTGAACCCGAAGAAGTTCGACACGTAAAGGCCTTATTATCAAGGCTTGAATCACTAGATCAGGACATTCGACGTGAAAGCAATCGCTTGGAGAAAGCGCAGATTAGTCCCGTTTCTAGTGTGGTTTACCAGTCAATTACAACGGTACTTGCGGCTCTAACGAAAGAAAGAGAGCGGGTGCAAAAAGAATTAGACGATCACATTGACCTGCACCCTGATCTTAAACAAGATGAAGAGTTATTAAAAACTATTCCAGGCATTGGCCCTGTCGTTTCACGTTATCTATTGAGTGTCCTTCGTAGCCGTCAATTTGAAAGAGCAGATTCCTGCGCAGCATACTTAGGTCTGGTGCCTGTGATAAAAGAATCAGGTTCTAGCGTACGGGGCCGAGCTTCTTTATCGAAGGCAGGCAGTGGAAGCGTCAGAGCCAAATTATATATGTCGGCGATTGTTGCGATAAAACATAACCCGCATGCGATGAAGTTATATGCACGATTGCTAAAGAAGGGGAAAGCAAAGATGAGTGCTCTAGGTGCAGTGATGAGAAAATTAGTGCACATTTGTTTCGGTGTCATCAAACACCAAAAAGCGTATAGTCCACAAGCTGCTTGATGGGCTTGTGGACTTACATGAGAGATGGTATCTGATTAAATAAGAGACTATTAGGTAGGATGAAATGAGTGATTTTTCTATTGCGGTCATTGGAGCTGGCCCTGCGGGTTTGTCTGCTGCGTTGTGGTTGAAGCAGTTAGGTTTATCTCCCGTCGTTTTTGAAAAAAATGCCGTTACTGGCGGAATGCAAAATTTTAATTTCTTAGAAAATGGTTGGGTGTTGGGTCAGAAGAATAAGACCGGAGTAGAAATGTCTGCTGAATTTTATCAGCACATCCAACAAGAAGGCATTCCCGTTTTACTCAATACGGATATAACTGCCATCAGCGCGGCGGATGATTCTTCCTCGGTGTTTACTGTACATTTTCACCAGCAATCCGATCATCAGTCTAAGCAATTAGATTGCCCTGTTCACACTCCTTTAGTTTGCCGAGCCTTGGTGTTTGCTACCGGCACGCATTATGTCGGTCAGCATATTTTGAGTAACGTGACTGGCTTTTCTACACTGAGTGATCAGCAGCGATCTAATGTGATTGTTGAGGGGCCTTTTTGCTTCCAAGATGTGGAGCGCAATTCTGGTCAACATATTGTCATTATCGGTGCGGGAGACAATGCCTTTGAGAACGCTTCGCTACTATTAGAAAGTGGGTGTCATGTAACGATGGTTGCGCGTTCAAAGCCAACAGCACAACAGAAGTTTTTACAGCTAGTGCTAGGGCATGAACACTTTCAATTATTTGAGGGGGCCGTGTTAACTAGCTTGGCTATGGATGAAGCGAGCTGGCGAGTATCTGTTGGTAATGCTGATGACGAGAATATGGCTGCGGTTCGAGGTAATATTAATCAAGAGCTAGTCATTGATCGTATTCACGTATTAGCAGGCTATCGACCCAATATTCAAGATATACATATGCTTATTGAGGATGGTTTACAGGAAGTGCTTCTTTGTGACAGCAATGGCTTTATTCAAACGGATAGGGTGGGGCATACAAATATAGAAGGGGTTTATGCTGCGGGTGATATTTGTAATATTCTTCTTCCTAGTGTGGTGAGTGCTATGGCTGATGGCGCCTTAGTTGCTAAAACCATCAGTAGAGATATCAATAACGGTTAATCAACAAACCGTTTCTTTTCTTGTGTTGGCTTAAGCGGTATATGTAAATAGTATGGCCGATTAGCTAGCTCTTTTTAATTTTTTCTTGCTTTATTTTCTTCTTTCATGCTGTCTAAAAAAATGGATAGCTTTTTAATGCGTTCTTGCTGTATAGCTTCGCCCAATTTTGATTTTTCATATCCGGCTGCCATTAGCGCTTGCGGGTTTACATCTCGATAAGCTTCTAATGCAGTACTCAATGAGGTTTTGATATTTACTATGGCTTCTTTTAACGTTTTCGATTCGCCACCTTTTTCTACTGTTTTTTGTATATCGCTAACGCAGTCAATAATAAGGTTAAAGCGTTCTGGTTTTCGTAGGGCATCGGTTTTTTTAAATAAGTGGGTTAGGGTTTCTGCACTCCATTGTTCAATTTCGATAATAGTTCGGTAGTGTCGAATAGTGAACATGGCAAGTTCGCGGTATTCGTTGGGTGCTCCTATGCGTTTACAAAGGGCTTCTAACGTTTGAGGCTCAAGGTAAAAGCAGAGTGAGGCAAATCGTATGAGTGGTGAATCACTATGGTTTTGCGTTGAGAGCGATACTTTTTGTAATAGGGGTATGGCGTATGGTAGATCACTATTATTTAGCTCAGGTAAAATATCATTAAGTGCATTGCAGTCATGCAATAGCTGAACGAAATGTTCGGGGTGTTTTTCCGTGAGCGCTTTATGGCATTCTTGCCATACTCTTTCTGGAACTAAATGCTGTGCTTCTCCAGAGCTAACCATCTGGGTTAGCAGGGTTAACGTTTCTTTGGCTACTGAAAAACCTAAGTGATGGTAGCGAGCGAGGAAACGTGCAATACGTAATATACGTACGGGGTCTTCACCAAAAGCATCGGAGACATGTCTTAGCTGTTTGTTTTGTATGTCGCGCTGCCCACCGTAAGGATCGACGAGATTTCCGTCGTCACTTTTGGCTATTGCGTTAATGGTTAAGTCTCTGCGGTGCAAATCATCTTCGAGCGTGACCGATGCATCTGCATGAAAATGAAACCCTTTATATCCGGGAGCCGTTTTACGTTCGGTGCGTGCTAATGCATATTCCTCATGTGTTTTAGGATGTAAAAATACAGGGAAATCTTTGCCTACGGGAGTAAAGCCTTGTTTAAGCATGTGTTCGGGGTTTGCACCAACGACAACCCAGTCTCTTTCATGAAAAGGGTAGTTGAGTAATTCATCACGAACGGCGCCGCCGACTAAATAGGTTTTCATAGCTTTAGTGTTTCTGTTGTTGTGTTTTTATTGTTGCGTTCTTGTTTCAGCGTCTTTGTGTCGTATATTTATGGTGTGCGTAATAAGCATAGTTTACACACGGTTTTTAATTATTTAGAGTATGTGCTTGCATACACATAAAAAATAACACACACTTCGATCATTATAATTTATTTTATTTGGGTTCTTATTTCATGTTAACACAAATGCGTTTACGTAAAGATAGTCCTGTACGCTGGTGGCTTGCCACTTGGCGACGCGGTATTGTTATGACGTAATGTATCTGATTGACTAGATGCTCAGTATATCAAAGCCGCATGTGAAAACAGCGGCTTTTTTTGTGCCTTTTTACTTTCTATATTACATCCCTGTCACCCTTGGTGCTTTGTTGATTATGGGTTTTATTGAAGAGTTATTTCGAGAAATATTATGTGTAGTTTATTGTTCTGTTCACAGCGGGTAACGCTAGAGAGTCATACCTTATGAATATTACGGCTTACTTGATACTTATTGTTATCTGGTCAACCACACCATTAGCGATTAAATGGAGTGCTTACGATGTATCGTTTGCCGGTGCTATTTTTTGGCGTATTGCTTTGTCCGCATTGCTGGCATTAATTATTTTGCGAGCACGGAATCAAAAACTGTGGGGTTATAGCAATGCTTTACGGTATTACATTATTGGTGCTGTTGGAATAGCGCCTAATTTTTTGTTGGTCTATTGGGCGTCTCTTTCTTTGTCGTCAGGTTTGATTTCTGTCATGTTTAGTGCAACGCCGTTTGTTATGGGGGTGCTGTCTTATTATTGCTTGGGTAAACAGGTATTTACTACGCAGCGAGTACTGGCTTTGTGTATTGCTATTGTTGGATTGTTGGTGGTGTTTGCTGATCAATTGTTAGTTGTTGGTGACCATGTGGTTTACAGTTTAGTGGCAATGATATTATCTATCTTGAGCTTTTCTATCAGTAGCACATGGTTACAAACGATTGAAACTGATTTACCTGCATTCCAAAAAACGACGGGTAGTTTATGTTTTTCTACACCGCCTCTCGCACTAGCGTGGTGGATAGTGGATGGGCAATTACCTTGGTCGGTGAGTGTGCAAGGTGGGTTATCGATTATATATTTAAGTGTATTTGGTTCCTTGCTCGGTTTTACTTTGTATTACTGGTTGTTGCATCGTTTATCGGCATATGTTGTCTCGACGGTAGGGATGGTGAGCCCAGTATTTGCGTTAATACTAGGTAATATAGTGGCTGAAGAGGTGGTGACAGTTCAGTTAATTAGTGGGGCGAGTTTAGTATTGTTTGGTTTGGGCTTATATCATATCCCTCATCAGTTATTGCGTACTACGTTTGCGCGTATTCGTTTTTAAGGAGAAAATATGATCGTTATTTATGGAATTAATGAACACCTAAACCCGATCAAAGCTCGGTTGTCTGATGTTATCCAAAGATGCATGACCGCGGTGCTTGGCCTACCAGAAGATAAGCGCGCACACCGCTTTATACCTATGGCCAAAGAAGACTTTTATTATCCGGATGGGCGCTCGGATGCTTATACTGTTATTGAAATTAATATGATGTCAGGGCGCCAAGTTGAAACCCAAAAACGGCTGATTAAGTCCTTGTTTGATGAGATAGAGCGTGAGTGCTCTATTTTGCCGATAGACCTAGAAATAGTGATCAAAGAGCAGGAGCCTTATCAATGGGGCTTTAGAGGAATGACCGGTGATGAAGCTAAAGACCTTAAATATAAAGTCAGCGTGTAGAGCCTGAGAACACGTGCGTCTGGTGTCTATCCTTTGATACTTATACACTAAGGGTCTTTGTGGCTGTTTGCTTTAGTTGCTGTTTGTTTCAGTAGTGGCAGTTTGTAGATGATTTGGAGATAAAACGTAGCGTGAAAATTTTAGTCACCGGCGGTGCTGGATATATTGGTAGCCACACCTGTGTTGAATTACTCAATGCGGGATACGAAGTGGTTGTGTTTGATAATTTGTGTAACAGCCATGAGGAATCACTGGCGCGAGTCAAAACAATTACAGGAAAAACACTCGACTTTGTACAAGGTGATGTGCGCGAGCGTGAGGATTTACGTGGAGTGTTTCGCCAATTTGATGTCGGTGTAGTCATTCATTTTGCGGGTTTAAAAGCTGTGGGGGAGTCTGCTCAAATTCCATTGCAATACTATGATGTTAATGTCTCCGGCAGTATCGCTTTAGCAGAAGTGATGAATGAATTTGATTGCCAGCGCATTGTATTTAGTTCGTCGGCGACGGTTTATGGTGCCAATGCCCCCATTCCGTATGTAGAAACATTGCCTACTTCTGCGTGTAATGTGTATGGCCGTACTAAGCTGATGGTTGAAGAAATTTTACGTGACCATTGTTTACGCAAGAACAGTGTACGTAAAACAAATGCCGACAAAGCTAACGAATGGCGCGTCAGTTTATTGCGTTACTTTAATCCTATCGGTGCCCATGCATCGGGTCTTATTGGTGAAGATCCTCAAGGTATCCCAAATAATTTATTGCCTTTTGTTGCTCAAGTAGCGGTGGGCCGCCTGCCTCAGTTGCAAGTATTTGGTGGTGATTATCCTACACATGATGGCACGGGTATTCGTGATTATATTCACGTGGTTGATTTAGCTAAAGGGCATGTTAAGGCAGTCGATCATATTCTGAATTGTGATGCGGGTTGTCGTGCTTACAACCTAGGAGCAGGTAAAGGCTACAGTGTGCTGGATGTGGTAAAAGCGTTTGAGCAAGCAAGTGGAACGTCGATTCCTTATCATATTGCCCCTCGTCGTGATGGTGATTTGGCGGAGTTTTATGCGAATGCTTCTCTGGCATTAAAAGAGCTGGGCTGGAAAACGGAATTAGGGATGCAAGCTATGGTTGAAGATACTTGGCGCTGGCAGTCTACTAATCCGAATGGCTATATTTTTGATAAATAATTAGTCTTTACTTTTTTGATGGTTTTATATTTGCACTACACTCGTGGTGCATTCTTTATTTTTTGTATTTCTTGGCTTTTTGTAAACTAACGTGACATTTTTCTCATTTTATTTTTTAAATGAGAGTTTCATCACAACGTAGATTAATTCTTTTGATAGTGGCGCATTTCATTGTTCTTTTTTTGTTCCGCTTTGATTAGGGTGTCGTTCTAATAAATTACATGTTTAGCCTATTACAATCTTCCCGTTATTTTTAACGATATTTTTTGGTGTTGCTTTTTTTCGAATGAAATAAGGTAAGTGATACTGTTGTGCGGTTGATTTAATGATCGGTTTATAAGGACTTATGACGCGATGATATTGTTCTTTCTAAAATCTATACGTTTTAAAAAGCTTCTGAATTTTTCGATGATTTTTATTTTGTTTTTTTCATTTCCTGCGTATTCTCAATCACGAGAAGTTCTTCAGTATCGTTATGATAATGCAGGGAATATTATCGGTGTGAGGCGTGATGCTCTTCAGTCGGCACCGTCTATCAATCTCATTGCTCCTAGTGTCTTTCGTATAGGCCCTGCCACTGCGGTGACTTTAAGTGGGGAAAACCTAGCGGGTGCAGATATCGTTAGTGATGATGCTCGTTTACTTGTTGGGGTAATTGAATCTATTGGCAATGAGGTAAATTTTCAATTAACTGCGCAAGAAGGTGTTGCGGTAGGCCGGCATACCTTAACGGCAACGACATCTCTAGGGCACGCTACGGTTGATATTATTGTTGAGCCCCGGTTGCCGCAATTATTGATTTCACCCTTACCTGTAGTGGTAGAAACGTTAGGTTCGACGTTATTTGATTTCACGCTTTCATCGATTGATGTTCAAAACCAAATGTTTACTTTATCTGTCGTTGACCCCTCCATTGCTAGCCTTTCGCAAACAACAGTGACTATACCGGTAGGGCAAACTCGTCTGTCTGCTCCTATTGTGATTGATGGCTTGTCTGCAGGTGTAACAAATATAAATGTGGTTGCTTCAGGCTATGATGATTTTTCGTTGACTGTTTTTGTTGCATCGCGGGTTGCTTTAATTGAGGGCGAGCAGCAACGAACATTTGCTTCTGTTCTAGGCATTGTGCGTCAGCAATTACCTGACCCACCGGCTATTATTTCTCGTGGTCCATTTAGAAGTGAATTGAGGGTCACCAAAGAAAGTAATCGCTTAGACAACACACAAGCTATCTCTCCTATTGCGAGTTTTCCTCTTTTTGTAGTGAAAGGATCTACATTAACCGGCGTGAGCCCTGCATCAGTCCTATCAGATAGCGGGCCTGTTGATGTAACTATTCGTGGGGTGGGTTTAAGTGATGTCAGCAGTGTATCGGTTGTGCCTGATGATGGTGTGTTGGTTGGCAATATTACGGCAAGTCCAGATGGCTTATCGGTAATAGTGCCTATTACTGTTGCGGCGGGTATAGATTTAGGCGTACGCCGTTTAGTCTTGTCTGTTGACGATAATGTTTCGGGGTCTAGCAATATTATTATGCCTGTTATGGCCAATCTCGACAGGCTTTTTATTGGTGGTCAGCTTCCAGAAATAGAAAGTATTGATCCTATTACCGTTCAGCGAGGTAATACGCTTGAGTTGGTGCTGCGTGGTAGAAACCTTCAGTTGGCGAGCCAAGTATTTATTACCCCTGCGGATGGTATTGTTTTTGAGCCAGTTCCTATGGTGAATGCTGATGCTACAGAATTAAGGCTAGGTATGGTGATTGCTTCTTCCACCGATCTTGGTCAACGAGTCATAACGGTGGTTACTCCAACGGGTACCTCTACCTCAGTTGCAGGGCCTAATAATACACTGGCAATTACTAGTCGTAACGGTGTGACCTTTACGCCGGTTAGTGCAGCCTTGGGGATACTTAAAAGCACCGAGGAAGAGCCTGCCGTAGTGGCGCTATCTCAATATACAGTACCGCTAGGCATTGTGAATGGCAGTGCATTCAACTCTCTGCAGCCAGTTACTCGTCCGATTAGCAGTAACTTTACTCTAGTATTAAATGGATCTGGTTTACAGGGAGCTGATGGGCTGGAATTTATTCCTGCTGAAGGTATAAGTACCGGTGCGCTGACGGTATCCCCGGATGGTGATGCGGTTATGGTGAACGTTGCGATTGCTGCTGATGCTCCAACCACTATTCGTCGTGTTCAATTAACGCGTAGCGGCGATGTCATTCCAGTTTCGGGGGGTAGCAATGATCGTTTTCGAGTGACAACGCCTCAGCCAGTATTGAATGCGATACTTCCCACCTTTTTATTAAATGATGGCAATTCTCAGGTCGTGACTCTGCAGGGGCAATTACTTAACGATTTGCAGGGCATTCGGGTTGAGCCATCGCAAGGTATTACATTAAATACACCGCAGGTGAGTACGCAGGGCAATACTGTGACGGTAGAAATCACGGCAGATAGTAGCGCAGAGAGTGGTGATCGTGTGGTCATTGTTGATACGTTGGGTGGTTCTACTGAGCTAGGCCTAACTCCGAATAACACCTTAACGATTGCGAGTAGTGTGGCAGCGGCCTTTGAGTCCTTTGTGGCACCTTCAATCGGTATTGTTAAAGAGATCGAGCCAGCGTTGCCAATAACGCTAGAGCGCCAAGGTACATCGTTACTGCTTGGCGTTGAAAAGCAAGTACTTGTTGAACCTCAGCAGAATACTGTAGATGTACATGCGTCACTATTGGGGGTAGCGATAGGGCCTGTTGCTTTGAGTATTTCGCCTCAAGCGGCTTCTATTGATACTTCTGTAAATCTCGTAATCACGGGTGGTGAGTTAAATACTGTGACGAATGTGCAATTTGAACCCGATACGGGGTTGAGTGTAGGGACTCTGAGTGTACAGGCTAACCAGATTAGTATTCCAGTTACGGTGGCTAGCGATGCGCCACAAACATTACGCCGAATCACGCTCTCGCGCGCAGATGGCTCCGTCAATTTTAGTGGTGCACTAGAAAGCCGCCTGCAAATTGCTGGCCCGCCTGCAACGATTACATCTATTAATCCGATTCAGCAAACGCCAGGTGCTAACTTCATTTTGAGTATTCGCGGTATCAACCTGAATACGGCTCAATCAGTCGCTATGGTGCCCGCTGATAGCCGAATTAGTTTAGGTCTTCCATCCGTGAATACATCGGGTACTGAGCTTACTGTGCAGGTCAACTTAAGTAGCACTGTAGTCTCAGGGCCTCGTGTCATTGTGGCCACCACCTTAGCCGGTGAAACTCTCACGATTTCTGTTCCTGCCAATACCTTTACGGTAGTGAATGAGTAATGGGTATAGTTTCACGTTTTGTTTTGGGAACTGTATGTTTTGAGGCTGCCTTTAGGTTTGGCGTAGGTAAGGGGGAAGTCGCATTGAGAAAGTTTTTTAGAGTGGCTTGTTTAGTTAAAACGTCGCCACTTTAAGTGTAGATCATTAAAGAAATCGTTGAAATAACAGAGAAAGCAACAGTTTAAACAACGGTCATTATCAATAGAGAGTGAGGATAACTCGATGAAATATAAGTGTAAATCAACGCGGCCAAAGCTGGCTGCACTCGCGGCTCTGCTGGTCGGTTTAACACCTAGTGTATGGGCATTTGAAAGTAATAGTACCGAATCTGATGGTGCTTTTTCGCCTACGGTCAATACACAGTTACAACTGCCGCCCGATGGGGTATTTAATTTTACTGACGTGACTATTCCTTCTGGAGTGACGGTCACTTTTATTAAGAATGTCACTAATACGCCAGTGACATTCTTAGCGTCTGGTGATGTCACGATAGCTGGCGCATTGAATCTAAATGGGACACCGTCATCTAATGTGGGTGCTTTTGGAGATGGTAATCTCGGTGACGATGGCCTACCGGGTTTAGGTGGTCCTGGTGGATTTGACGGTGGCCGTGGTGGCGTTCCGGGTAATATTCTAGGCTCTTCGGGTTTAGGGCCAGGTGCTGGTTTGTCGGCGAGAAATAACTACGACCTAGGTGGCTGTGGCGGCTCAGGTGCTGGTTATGCGGGGAATGGTGCTGCTTCTCAAGCATCGACATCCACGTCAAGCTCAAGAAATACTTGTCGTAGCTTTGCCCGAGTTTTAGGAGGGGAAAGCTATGGTGCAGCAACAATCCTTCCCCTTGTGGGTGGCTCTGGTGGCGGTGGCGGTAGTGCAGGTACTGCTTTTTCTGGCTCTGGTGGCGGCGGTGGTGGTGGTGCGATATTGATTGCTGCTTCAGGAGTGGTAACTGTTAACGGTTCAATTAGTGCGAATGGGGGGGGCTCAGGCAGCTCTTCAGGTGAACAGGCTGGGGGCACTGGTGGTGGTGGCTCAGCAGGTGCGATTCGTATTATTGCCTCTACTTTGGCTGGTAATGGTGCTATTACCGCTAACGGTGGCGGTAATGGTTCACAAGCTAGAACAGGCAGTTCTCGTGGTGGTAATGGCTCTAACGGTCGTATTCGTTTAGAAGCCGATGTGTTTACTCGTACAGCAACCACTTCGCCTACATTTAGTTTCGCAGCGCCACAAGAAATTTTTGTAGCAGGTTTGCCCGGCTTACGCATTTCTAGTGTTGCTGGCGTTACTGCTCCAGCTTCTCCTACTGGCAATGCAGATATTGTGTTACCGCAAACTACCCCTAACCCGGTAACGATTGAATTTGCGACAAACGGTGTGCCTGTGGGTAATACGGTTGAACTAACGATTACACCCGTTTCTGGAGCATCAACCAGTATTATCAGTAGTGCTATTACTGGTACAGAGCAAGCGGGAGTAACGAGCGTCAGCATTGATCTACCCGATGGTCCTAGTGTGTTATCTGCTGAGGTGAGTTTTACCGTAACCGTTGCTATGCAAGAAGCATTCGATTACTCACGCTTTGCTAAAGGTGAGCCTGTTGAACGCGTACGTTTACATTTGGATCCGGTTAAAGGCTCTGTTGCTACGTTAATTACCGAAGCTGGTAATGAATACACTTGGCCCTCTCATTTGATCGGTACTAATAGCCAGAGCTAGTGGACTGAATTGGGTTGCTTGTTCGTGACCCAATTGGCTGCTTATTATTAAGCGTTAATAATGGATAACAAAGTGTATAAAAACAGGGTTAAAGGGTCTTTATGAATAAGTTAATGTGTGCTGTTTTTCAGTTAGGCGTTGCTCGGTCGGTAGCTACTCAACCAACGGGCAATAGCTATAGCTGTTTATCCGTAAGGATGAGAACAGCGCATATTATGCTTATTAGTCTATTGTTGGGCTTAGTTGGCTTATTTAACCCATTATTAGCTAGTGCTAATGACACTGATCAGAACTTCCAAACGTTAGATCCCGTCAATATTAAGCAAAGTCGGCCCCATTACCATTGGTATGGGAATCAATTATTTACCCGTAATCGTATTAAAAATACAGGCACTGAAACCATCAGTGGTCAATTCCGTTTAGTGATTGAGCAATCTAATCACTCTGTGCGCAATGCCGATGGTTTTACCGAGAACGGGGAGCCTTATGTTTGGCTTAAGAGCGGACGTTGGATCGATTTTGACCCTAATGAGGTACTGCGTACGCGAGTATTTTTTCGATTTAATTACGCTAATACATTGCACTACACCACAAGAATAGAATATCAATCGACGAGCGATGATCAGTACACGGTTGTGGATAATATTCGTTATCAGCAGCAGGGGCGTTATTACCTTTGGTACGGGCGTTCTATTGAAACGCGTAACCGCATTAAAAATACTGGTTTAGAAACACATACCGGTCCATTTCGTTTAGTTATTCATAACAATAATTTACCCGTGAGTAATCCCGATGGTCATACTGCTGCTGGTGAGCCGTTTATTTTGTTAGCTGATGGCTCTGCTATCGATTTAGATCCTAGAGAGAAAATTTCAAATATTCGACTTCGTTTCGAAGGGCGTCCATGGCATATATATCGTCTGCGCTATGACTTGCGTTTAGAAAAAATGAACCCTGATATGGCTGAAAATACGCCGCCAGTGGCAAATGCAGGGAACGATCAGACGGTCGACTTGGGTGGCCGAGTGATTTTAGATGGTAGTGTTTCGTCAGATGATGACGGCGATACGTTGAGCTATTCATGGCGTTTAGCTCAAGTTCCTAACAATTCTAATGCTGAGTTAAACGATATTAATGTTGTAAATCCAGAATTTATTGCTGATCTAGCCGGTGAGTATCGTGCAGAACTCATCGTGAATGACGGCACGATAGATAGTGTGGCTGATCTGGTCATTGTCTCTACGATTAATAGTGTCCCCGTAGCCAATGCCGGTGCCGACCAAGGAGCCATTGTGGGTGATGTCATTACACTAGATGGCAGCGCGTCTAGTGATATGGACGGCGATAACTTGAGTTTTGAGTGGGGTATTGAATCACTTCCGAACGACAGTTTGGCCTTACTAGATGATCCTAATGCAATTAGACCCACTATCACGATAGATAGTTTAGGTGAATATACTATTCGTTTAATCGTCAACGATGGGGAGGCCAGTAGTGAAGTCGATACGGTAACGATTACGAGTAATAACCTACCCGCTACTGCTAATGCAGGCCCTGACCAACAAGCATTAGTGAATACTATCGTCCAGTTAGATGGTAGCGTGTCTTCTGATCCAGAAGGGCAGGCATTAAGCTACCGTTGGTCTTTAGCGAGCCAACCAAATGGTAGTCTTGCAGCGCTGAGTGATACCACTATTGCTAATCCTTCTTTGCAGATTGATTTGGCTGGTGATTATGTAGTCCAGCTCATTGTTAGCGATGGCATTGTTGATAGTGAGCCAGACCAGCTGCGTATCTCTAGTATTAATAGTCGCCCTGTGGCGAATGCGAATAACGACCAAACGGTTGAAACCAATACACAGGTTGTGCTTAGTGGAGGGGATTCGAGTGATGCAGATAACGATGACTTAAGCTACCAATGGTCCATTATTGCTCAACCAGAAGGCGGTAATGGCGTCCTAGCCGGTGCCGATAGCGTTGATGCGGGTTTTATCCCCAATGTCGCTGGTCTATATATTGTTCAGTTGATAGTTAATGATGGACAGCTCAATAGTGAACCTGATTCGATCAGTATTGATGTACAAGATCCAGTTAATCAACGACCGCTAATTACTAGTGTTCCTGTTGTTTCCGCTATTGTCAGGCAAGAATATAGTTACCGCGTAATAGCAGTGGATACAGATAATGACACATTGGCCTATGGCTTACTGCTAGCACCGGAAGGAATGACGATTAGTGCTGATGGTCAAGTTAGTTGGCTGCCCGCTGAAGAAGGTGATGTCAATGTCACTATACAAGTGGATGACGGCCATGGCGGTATTACCGTACAAAGCTTTGTGATTACTGTGGTTGAGATCGATGTGCCTCCGCTCATTAGTTCTACGCCGGTTACTACGGGTGTCGTTAGACAAGATTATCGTTATACCATAGCAGCCAGTGATGAAAATGGGGGGAACCTTACTTACGCTTTAGCTGAAGCACCTTTGGGAATGCGTTTAGAGCAAAGCAGTAATAGTAGCGCTCAAATACGATGGTTACCTCTCAATAACGGCAATGAATCCGTGACAGTTATAGTGACTGACGATGAAGGTTTAGCGACTGTCCAGAATTATACGTTGCAAGTCACGGGTGAGCAGGCACTTAGCCCATCTTTAGGTAATGTGGGTGATCAAATAGCCTTGCTTGGGCAAACATTAACATTGCAGCTTAGTGCTAATGATCCAAATGATGCGCGCTTGCAATTTATGGTCTCACCTACGCCGTTGCCCGCGAATATGTCGTTAAATGCGTTGACGGGAGAATTGGAATTTACCCCCCAGCGTGATCAAGTAGGCACTTATACTCTGACCTTAAGCGCGAGTAATGGTGATTATACTGACGAAGAAATTATTACGATTACTGTGCCAGAGCCTGATGGGGTGACTCGCTTAACAGGGCAAGTACTCACTGCGGGTGATCAGCCCTTAGCCAATGTGCGCTTAGAAGTGAATGGTGCAGAAACCTTTAGTGATGCCACAGGTACATTCTTATTTGATAATTTAGCCTTATCGACTTCGGCTGAAGTGAGGCTATTAGTCGATGGTAGCGGGGTTGATCCTGTTCTGGGTGACTTTGCGACGGTACCGGAAGTGATCCAATTAATTGAAGGTGCCGATAATGTACTCGCACCCGCTATTTTTTTACTACCGTTGGATACTGCCAGCGCAGATCAAATTCGCCCGAATCAAACCAACGTAATTGATAGTAGTATGTTTGATGACGTTAACGGTGTTCCCTTAGCGCCGGTACGCTTAACTATTCCTAATAACGCAGCAGTTGATGATGTGACAGGCTTGCCGTATCTCGGCGATATTCACATCTCTCGTGTGACTGACCCTGATTTAGGCCCGCGTCCTTTACCTGAAGAATATGACTTCTCTGTTTATATTGCAATCCAACCATTTGGTGTTACTTACCCAACCCCTGTACCTATTTCATTCCCTAATGTCGAGGGTTTCCCCCCCGGTTCACGTATGGACTTCTTCGCCCTTAACCATGAAACCGGTCAAATGGAAAAAATTGGTGAAGGCCTTGTTAGTGCAAACGGTCAAACCGTTGATTCTATTGGCGGCGTCGTGCGCAGTAACTCATGGCACGGGATTGTGCCGCAAGCACCGGCGACGGGACCTGATGGTAATCCGGATACGGGTAACCCTGATGATAATGACTGTAATTCAGCTGCGTGTAAGGTCAATAAAACAACGGGTAATCTGGGCGAGTGGCATGATTTACCTAGTTACCAATCCTTGGCGAGAACGCGTCGTTTTTCTCTAGAATATAATAGTAATACGGTCAAGCCTTCTCCCATTTTCACCCTCACCAGCGGTTTTGGAAATCAGGCGCCGGCACCTATTTCTATGTCTGCTAGCATTACTATTGATGGTGTAGGCTTGAGTGATGATGTTTTTACCGGTGTGCGCGTTGAGCCATCGGCAATCCGTGGTCAATTTGAATTAACACGTCCAGCACTCCAATACGATGCGAGTGAATTTAGTACGGGTTTGCATGATTATGTATTAAATACTCAGTGTTACTTCCCCATTTCACGTCGAGCTGACACGATGACCGGTGAGGTGATGATTCATAATCAAACCGATAGTCCTATTGGCGCTGGTTGGTCCATTCGTAATATTCAGCAGCTATACCCTCATGAGTCTACGGGTAAGGTGTTATTAACTGATGGTACAGAGGCATTACTGACCTTTGAGCCAGCAGTAAGCAACTCCGACCAATTTACCTCACCGCCTACCGATTACTCAGTACTGCGTCGTAATGCTGATGGTAGTTATACCCGTCGTATGAAAGACGGTATGGTATATGAATTTGATGATCGAGGCTTCTTGGTTCGTGATATTGATCGTAACGATAATACGACAACTTATAGCTACGATACGGATGACCGCTTAATCTCAATTACCGATCCAGTGGGAACTGCTTTTAATTTGAGTTATACCGCGGGGCGGCTCAGTAGTGTGACGGATCCGTTAGAGCGCACCACTCGCTTTGAACATGATAGCCGAGGTAATTTGCTCTCCATTATTGAGCCTAATGGTGACCGCCGAACATTCGAGTATGCAGATAATGATTACTTGATGGTAGCGCAAACTGATCAGCGCAATAATCGTAAACAGTATCGCTATGACTTTGCTCGTCGGATTACTGAAGCAATTTTACCTGACGATAGTCGTGTTACTTTCACTGTTGGTGATATGCGTGGTTTGCCGAATCCAGCCGATGGTAATGGGACGCGTAATCAGCCGCTAGCGGCACCTCCATTGGCACGTGATGTAGCCAATGTATTAGTTGACCAAAATGGTAATGTGAGTCGCACCGTAATTGATGATAATGATATTCCTACACAGCGTGTCGATGCGGTAGGGCGCACTTATAATTATCAGCGAGATACTGACGGTGAAGTGACGCAAAATACACGGCCGAATGGTTCAGTAGTTGACCAAACTTATGATGCTTTGGGGAATATGCTAACGCGTCGAGAAAATTTTAATGGTGCGCTGTATCAATATAGCTATGATCAACATAGTTTGATAACAAGCTATATAAATCCTAATAACAATGCTACCACCTACAACCGTGACAGCCGTGGTAATGTCATTAGTATTATCAATGCATTGGGTCATACCACCACGCTAGAATACGATGATAGGGGCTTAGTGACGCGTTCCGAATCTCCCAATCAGCTCGTGGTGACTTATACCTATAGTGATGCGGGTTTGATGGCGACGATGACCGAAACTCCCCCCACGGCGAACCCTACGGACATTCGTATTACCCGTTATACCTACGATAGTGCGGGACAGGTGACACAGCTAGAAACTCCTGACAGCATTATCATTGATCTTGTGTATGATGAAAAAGGCCGTGTCATTCGCGCCCAAGATAATTTGAATCAAGTGGCTAATTACACCTATGATGGCTATAACAATCTGACTAAAACTGATACGCACAATACTAATGGTAATTTGGCCTTAACGGTACAAACAGCATTTGATTCGCGCAACCGAGCCATTGAATTGAGCGCACCACATTTTGGTGACGAATCATCGGTTCAACAAACCATCCTCGATAACAATAGCAATATTACAGGGAATATCGACCCGAACGGTAATAGCAGTAGTAACCGTTATGACGGTGAAGATCGTCTAACCAGTAATACTCATCGCCTTAATGGTGTTACTGAATATACCTATGACACTAATGATAGAATTATTCGAGTAGCCGCCCCCAATGGTGTGGTGACTAACTACGCCTACGACTTAATTGCGCGAATCACCTCAGAAATTAGCCCTGACAGGGGTACCTTACGTTACACCTATGATAATAATAACAATCTACTAACCATGACAGATGGGCGCGGGATTACCACCACCTATACCTATGATGAACTGGAGCGCCCTATTACTAAAACTTTCCCTAATACGGCTAATACTATTGAGAACGTTGCCTACTGTTACGATGAGAGCAGTAACTGCCCAGATATTATTTCCTCACAACAAGCTCCGTTTGTAAGCAATTGCTTACTTAGTGTTGGACGTCCATGTGCGGTAAGGGATGAAAGTGGTACTTATGTGTATGATCATGATGCATTTGGTAATGTGGTACGACAAGTAAAAACTGAATTAGGTATCAGCTATGTAACTGCTTATAGTTACGACAAAGGCGATAATGTCATACAGATGCGCTACCCTGCAGGACGTATTATTAGTATTAATCGTGATGGTGTTCGACGTGTATCAGATGTTGTAACCACGCTTAATGGTAGTGCTCAAGCCGTCGCAAATAACATCCAGTACCGTGCCGACAACCAAATAACACAATATACTGTGGGTAATGGTCTAAACGATACCCGTAGCTATGATTTACAGGGACGTGTAATTAGTCAAAGTTTGGATAGCGTAGATAGCCGCAGCTATAGCTATGATCGCAATAGTAATCTGCTAAGTCGGGATACCACGCCGCAAACTAGTCTTTATGAATACGATGTTTTAGATCGCTTAACCGGTGACCAAGTTAATAGCGATCCTAATGAACAATATGACTACGACCTAAATCATAACCGCCAGAGTAAAACCACTGATTCTAGTACGGTTGATCCTTATACTTACCGAGCTAGCAGTAATTTGTTGATAAGTACGGAAGTATTACTTTCTCCCGGAGGTATAGTTCCTGTGGGCGAAGAAACACGTACTTATAATAATGCTAATCGTTGGTATCAACTCTTTCAGGATGGGCAGCTGACTACTACTTACATTTATAACTCAATGGGGTTACGTACTCGTAAAGTGACGGGTGACAGCATTGATAATGCAGTGATCACTGTTTATCACTATGATCATAATGGCCAGTTGATTGCGGAAACAGGTGGTAATGGTACGCTTCAGCGGGAATATATTTACAATGGAATGATCCCCGTGGCACAAATTGATAGCAGTAGCAGTGCTGAGGTGATTAACTATTTACACACCGATCATTTATATACTCCACGTTTTGCTACAGATAGTATCGGCATTATTAGTTGGCGTTGGGAGGGTGATGGGTTTGGAAGTGATTTACCTCAAGAGTTAGGATTGGAAGTCAATTTGCGGTTTCCGGGGCAGTACTTTGACGATGAAACTGGATTACATTACAACTGGTTCAGGCATTACGATCCTGTGGTAGGTAGGTACACACAGAGTGACCCTTTTGGACTTTATGGTGGTTTAAATACCTACAGTTATGCTTATCAAAACGCTATATCATATTATGATGTATATGGACTTTATTGCCTCTCTCCATATGCGATAGGGGCAATATCTGGTGCTGTTGGGGGATTAGTGTCTGGTGCACTTGGTGGGTTTTTAGTTGGAGGGCCTCTAGGTGCTCTAGCCGGAGGGCTTTCGGGTGCTGCTGCGGGCGCTATTGGTGGAGCTATTGTTGCAAGCACTAGTGGCCAGGCGGCTGTAGCCGGAGCTATTGGGTCAAACGGCACGGCAAGTGGTATAGCAGGTGCAATAGCGGGAGGAATTGTAACTTCTGGGCTTACTAGTTCAGGAACTACTAACGCAGTTGCCGCTGGAGGTATAGGAGGTGCTATTGGTGGTGTGTATACCGCCGGTGTGGCCGGGGCGGCTCTGGCTCCGGCAGCTGCAGTTGGGGCAATTGGAGGGTTAGCATCAGGTATTACTTCAGGATTATTACAGTTGGGGCAAGATTGCGAGTGTGAGCAATAAAAATTTATCGTTAAGGTTACATTGTTTCTTGGTGTGGTTTAATTTTTAAACTATTTAGTTTATGAGTATTTGTATGTTTAAAGACACTTTATGGGTCACTTTTATTTTTTGTATATTGTTTGTTTTTATAATAGGTGTTATTGCAGGTTTTTTAATTCATGTGTTTCCCTTTATGGTAAATCATTTTGATACTGTAAGAGGAGACCATTTATACTTTTTCTTTGAAGTTACTGTTCTTTTGGGAGCGATATTAATTGGAGGAAGTATTGCTACTTTTATTATAGTTTTTACTATGAATCTATTTTTGCCTCAAGAAGATAAGGATAGGTGGTTATCTTCTTTTGAGAAAAGTGTTTTGTATAAGTATAAGCTTGGTAAAGTTATTTGTAACTTTTTAAAGTAAAATGAGATGGTGGTTTGATAATAAAGTCTTGTTAAAAAATTCTGGTTATTGACAATAAATGTAATGCGGCAGAAAATAAAACCTCGTTTCTAAAAAAAGACTAATGCTCCGACGACCAAGTCTCTCCTGCTTTTCAATAATAAATGCTTGCAGGGCAGAGTTACGATTCAGTTTGCTTGATTTGGCCTACCTTCTATAGGTGTAGGTTTGCTGAGCCAAATCAGGCCGGTAGCCCATCTGGCCACTCGAGATAAATCGTAGTTTTATGAAAGCCCATAGCTTCTGCTATTTCACTGATTGATCAACCTTTAAATAACAATGCATAAAGTGTGATACGGTCTTCTGCTTATAAATGACGATAGTGCTCCCCCATAAGGTACTCCGGATTAAACATAAGTGGATAGAAAATCTCTTATATTTAACAAAGAGTTGTACTTACTAAGGAGGTCATTGGATAGCCGACATTTATCCTGCGATGTAAGCTAAGTTTTTATCCCTGAAAAATCCCTTCAGTATCTTCGTTGATTTTTGAAGTCTGCGCATATATTTGTTTATACTCGCTCTGAATTGATCAGGGCCTGTGATTCTCGTTTTCCCGATATTGTGATTTTTTAGCCAATTCCACACCCACTCATCCGGATTTAGGTGCGGGGAGTATGGCGGTAGAATAAATAATCGTAGCCTTCCTTTTGTTGCCTCAACAAAGCCTTTAACTTTTTTGGATTTGTGTACTGGGTGACCATCGAGAATTAAGAAGATAGGCTTATCTGCTTTGTAAATTAAACGCTCTAAAAATTCAATGAATTTATCCGCATTCATTTTTCCATCAAATGTCATGAACCTGAGTTGACCTTTAGGGCTAATAGCAGAAATCATATTGACGCTAAACCGTGCGCCCGTCTTTTCAACAATAGGTGTTTGGCCAACAGGGGCCCAAGTAGTGCCACTATGATGATCAGACCTTACGCTGGCTTCATCGCCGAAATATAGGGTTGCACCTTCTTTTTTAGCCTGCTTCCTAATTTCAGGATACGCAACCTCTTGCCACTCTTTAACTTTTTCTGGGTCACGCTGGTAAGCCTTGCGTAAAGGCTTCTGTGGTGACAAACCCAGCTTTCGCAGTAGTCGACCTACTGAAACTTCGCTCAGTTTTACACCAAATTCATCGCGAATAAGCACCCTTATCATTGATCGTGTCCATAATGCGAATTCAAAATTTAATTGCGTTGGGTTTTTGGAGCTAATAATTTTGTAGAGTTTTTCAAGCGCACTAGCGGGCAATTTAGGTTCGCGACCCTTAGCTACTTTTTGTTTCAGGGCGTCAAATCCACCCTCGCGATATAACGAAAGCCATTTGTAAATTTGACTACGATGAAAACCCAGCGCTTTAATAACCATCTCGGGACTTTCGCCTGCTTCGACACGTTGAACTGCACGAATACGAATTTCTTCTAATGTGTCGTGTTTTATTTTTCTGCCATCTTTTATCATGGCTTCTATTGTACAGTGTCGGCTAAGCTATGCACGGATTAGTAATATGTGGATCTGCCGGGGTAAGTGTTGCGCTTATTGCTTGAACTCAGTAATGGTTGCTATTTATGCTGCCTTTGTTAGCGTTTTTATTAATCACATCGTAAGTAGAAGCTATTAAGGTTATTTAAAGTACACAATAATCGCAGAGACTGCCATTATTGTGTACTTGAGTAGCGAGTTATTTATTTAATTAGTGATAAATGGCATTATTTACATCAAGCTTGAAAGGTTCATTCACATCTAATGAACCGCTATCTGTAATCGTCACTTCTTTCGTTGGTCGGTCACTTCGATTGGTTTCTAACTTCTCAACTTTTCTGATTAGATCCATACCTTCGAGTACTTTACCGAATACAGTATGACGATCATCTAACCAAGCCGTGGTTCTGAAGGTAATAAAAAATTGGGATTTATTGGTGTCTGGTCCCGCGTTAGCCATGGATAGCCAGCCCGCACCATTGTGTTTTATCTTGAAGTTCTCATCGGGGAATGCAGATCCATAAATAGACTGACCTCCGGTTCCATCTCCATTAGTAAAGTCGCCACCTTGCATCATAAAACCGTTAATAACACGGTGAAACGAAGACCCTTTATAGCCAAAGCCTTTCTCATGGGTGGTCAGATCATAAAAGTTCTTTACTGTCTTTGGTACCGTTTCTCCAAATAAGCCAATGACGATACGCCCTGAGGGTTTGCCACCGATAGATATATCCATATATGTTTTATGTGTGACTAGAAAAAGGTTGTCAGCATATACATTTGACAACCCAAAAAAACAGAAAAAAACCAATACAACATACTTTTTCATTCTACGTTCCTATCCTTTTTATTACTTTTGAGTGAAGGGGTATAAGTATAATCTGGTGTTTGTTTTTCCACCGATTATAGTCTCTATTTTACATTGATATTATGTTATAAAAGCAATGATATATGCCATGTATACTAAACGTGCCCTTGTTTACAGTGTGAGATAGATTTACGTTTTTTGTCGTGATTGGTGAGTATAGCGAATGTTGAGTATTGTATTTCTTGTGTCACTAAATATTTTTAGGTCAAAGATGAGGCTTAAAGCTAGCTGATAACTAAATAATGATAGGTAGCTATTATGATTGATATTTCCTTCGCCTCTTGTCGACGGCGCTTAACTTTCTCGCTAACACTATTATTTATTGTGTTTTTCATGGCTGGGTGTGAAGTGTCTGGAATCGCAAGAGGGCTATCCTATGCATCGGCGCCCACTCCCTTAGTTGACCCATCCCAAAGTATTATTTATCTTTATCGAACCGATGAGACCCCTGGTTATGCTTCTACTAAGTTAGTAACGCTTAATGAGAGTGAGATAGTCGAATTAGGTCATGGTGGTTATACTTGGTTTCAGGTGGACGCTGGTGAATATCAGCTTTCAGTAAGCACTCCGGTATCAACGGAGGGCTTTGATCTCAGCTATGAGCCAAGCTCTTTACATTTTAGTGCGGCGGCAGGGGAGGTTTACTATCTTCACTTTACTATTGGTGTGGAGATTGAAGAGCCTGAACGTGGTATTCACGGCGAATTAGGCTTTCCTGCTCCGGCATTACTTTCAGGTGTACACTATGAAGAGGCGTTAAGGTTTGAAGAAAACCCCAAAGCGTTACCTCGATTACGCCGTTATCAATATCAGCCAAGTATATGGCCCCATTAAATATATAAAATTGATTAATGCATGGCCATTTAAGGTGATGTATTTCAATCTGCAGTAAGCCTTCCCAAATGTAGTAGCGGAGTATTTTCTTTATAAGGAGCCTCTGATTAAGTCTTGATTAGATTTTCGGTGAGAGAAAAGCGGCGGATTTAAGGCGAAAATTGAAGGTAATAGCGAGCTATTGGCGAAATTTCCAACGAAAAAACCGCTGTTTTTATCCAGCGAAAAATAAGCTATGACTTGATCAGAGGCTCCATAAGCTAGATTTCAGTCTATACTTTATCAAACCGTTATTTTTTTAAGCAACAGCATGGCTATGATTTCATAGCTTAATTGTAGAGTATTCGATGTATGTTATCTCTCCTTCTTCTTCGTAAAGGGCTAGTCACGGCTGTTGTCGTAGGTAGTATTCTGACCTTCATTAATCAATATGAAGCAATATTTGGGGAAGCCGCTATTCGGATATTGCCTCTAGTGCTGACTTACATTGTTCCGTTGTGTGTTTTTTTGTGGGGTTCGTTCCAATCGACGTCAAAGAATATTACTGCGGTTCACGAATCTCACAATGATGCCGTTGATGAGCATGAGATTACCGATGGTGCAGAGAAAGCCTTGTTGAATATTGAGGTATTAAGTTCTCAGGTATTTACTAATGCGAGTAATGTGAATAAGGCATCTAAGAGCAGAGCTGAATTTGTTCAGGAAGCTTGCTCTCTAACAGACGATATTGAGTCGCTGTCACGTGATATTAAGCAACAAATCAGCGGTATGGCAGAGCAAGTTGACACCTTGCAAGAACAAACTCAGGTATCTATTTCTCAGTTACGTCAACGTTCTAGTGAGATAGAAAAAGCGGCGGATTGGTCGCAGCAATTATGTGCTAAGACAGATGACTTCAATGAAAACTTCTCACGGATTAAAGACATTGTTTCTGTTATTAATTCTATCGCAGAGCAAACTAACTTACTGGCTCTAAACGCAGCAATTGAAGCGGCGCGTGCAGGGGACCTAGGGCGTGGCTTTGCCGTAGTGGCTGACGAAGTAAAAGCATTAGCCAAAAAAACCACAAGTCATTTGAGTGAAATTAATAAAAACTTAGAAAAACTGTCAGTTGCAGAAGCTGATATTGCACAGAGTTCTAAGGCGTTCTCTCACTCTTTGACGCAATCATTAAATGATAGTAATGAAGGGTTAGAAGGGATGGATACCGTATCTGCTGCGGTTAATAGCGCAATTGATGATGTGAAAATACAGGTAGCTAACGTTGATAAGGCGTCATCAGGACAAGTAAAAAAACTGGCAGAATTAACTGAACGCGTTAATGTCATTCACGAAAATACATTGGCAGCCGTATCGGGCTCGTCTAAAAACATGGAAGTGGGTGAGCAACTAATAGAACAGGTTGGACTGTTAAAACAATAACGGGCCTAGTAATGATTGTTGCTTACCTCTAGGTATTTTTTACGGTGTTTTTTCGTTACGTCATTCATGCTATTTAATTCTCCACACGTAACGTTTTTTCTTCTGTATCGACCTTATTGGCTGGCCTGTAAAAGCATGCGTTTGGCTTCTTCACCAATGATCTTCAAGCCTTCTTGAACTTCTGCATCAATATCCAATGTGTAGTTAAAGCGTGCGCAACGGCGATATTTTTTTGATGCTGTAAAAAGTGTGCCCGGCGCCATGCTGATATGTTGATCTTCCAAACATTTATTTAATTCTTCAGTATTAATACCCTTTGGAAATTCTACCCACAATAAAAAACCGCCTTGTGGGTATGACATTTTTGTCCCTTCAGGGAAGTAACGCGTAGCGTATTCAAGCATGCGGTCACGGTTATTAAGATACTGGCTGCGGACTTTGCGGATATGACGTTCGTAATAACCTTGAGTTAAGAATTCAGCAATGGCTCTCGGCTGTAATATTGATCCACACGCGGTGGACACATATTTCATGTGTTTAAACTGCTCAATGTAACGACCCGGTGCACACCAGCCTGTACGAAATGATGGGGAAAGTGTTTTAGAAAAAGAGGAGCAATAGAGAACGTGACCTTCTGTGTCGTAAGATTTAACGGTTCGAGGGCGGGGGTAGGTATAGGTCAGGTCGCCATAAATATCATCTTCGATAATAGCAATGTCATACTGATTGGCTAACTCGACTAGGCGCTGTTTGTTTTCTTCTGGCATGGTGTAGCCAAGAGGGTTGTTACACGTGGGAGTGATTTGCAGCACCTTGATTGGCCATTGTTCCAATGCGAGTTCAAGCGCCTCTAAGCTTATCCCTGTTTCTGGGTGAGTAGGGATTTCTAGTGCTTTTAGCCCCATGGCTTGAATGCTTTGCATTGAGCCATAAAAGCTAGGGGACTCAATCGCAATGACGCTGTCTGTTTTTGCCACTGCGCGCATACAACAAGCTAAGGCTTCTTGGCAGCCGGTGGTAATGACGATGTCATCAGGGTGAAGATTACAACCTGAATTAATCATTAAGCGGGCAATCTGTAAGCGTAATTCAGTGCACCCCGGCAAGCTGTCGTAAGTGAGTTCGGTAATATCTGTACGGCGGCTAATCGTCGACAATATTTTAAATAGTGGTTTTAAGGTCGCGCCTGTCACGTCTGGCACACCTTTGCCGAAAGCCAGCCTGCCATCTTTCTCATGGCTAAATAGCAGCTGAACAATGAGTTCCCACTGAGAAACGTTAATCGGCTTGGGGTTAGGGCGGCTAATGTCAGGCAGTGTGGGTAACGTTTGTCGTACTGCCACGTAGTAACCTGACTTTGGGCGAACCTCCGCGATAAGCTTGTCTTCTAGTATGCGGTAGGCTTCTTGTACGGTAGAAATACTGACTTGATGCTCGCGGCTCATTTGTCTAATAGAGGGGAGTTTATCCCCGGGTTGGAAATACCCTTTTTCTATTCTTGTGCCTATTTCTTCTGCGAGCTGTTCATACAGTTTCATCGACCATTCTCTCTGTTTTTCTGACAATTGTTCGTTTACAGAGAGCACATACCACGCTCCCAGTACTAGCAAATAACGTCTGTACCGTAACAGTTTTAAAAAGCTATATAGTAAGCAGTACAGATTTCATAAACTGTAGCATGACAATACAGTTGGAGGCAAACTGTGCTTGTAAATATATTTTGTGGCTGTATCTGTAATGGTTTGTGTTTTATCTCTATTCTAATCACTCTTTCATTTAGACCTTGAATTAGCAACTACACAAGATTTAGTGCAGTGGTTATTTCAAGAGTCGCATTGTTTCAGGAGTGAGTTGTTATGATCAGTCGAGTAATGGGTAAGTATGATACAAATAAAGCTAGCATAGCTTCTTTTCCACATTTTGTGCGTGTAGGCGTGTTGTTATCATGGTCGTTATTTATTCCCGCAGTGATCGCGGTATTTAAATATGTGTACTGTTTTCAATATGCATGGGTTCAACGAGTTGCTGTGTATTCACATCGTTATCAAACACGTAAACATTTGCGTTATTTAACTGCTGAGCAATTAGATGATGTGGGCTTAAGCGTAGAGCAAGCCGATTCGGAAATGAATAAGCATTTTTGGAAAAATTAGCAGGGAAGATTAATCCGTTATCGCTTTTTCATTGAAATACAGCTTATCGGAGGCGTTGTTTTTTTAGCGTATGTTGCGCATCTCAAGAGCAACATTTATAGAGCAATCAGTTTGTTGAAAGTATGTTGGCAATTGCTGCTGTTAAACAATATCTATTATTGGCGAATGCGCTTATTGATGCCTATGCTTATAGATAGATATTGAAACAGCAGAGTTATACAAACGTCATGAAAAAACCCGTACGGAAGAAAAGTACTTTTCACACTATAGCGTGCTTGCTGAATAGAGCGTTGTTAGTTGTTGTTATGTCGTTGTTATCCCTCACCGCCTTTGGCGCAGAGTTTGAGTGGGTATTACAGTCGCAGGCGCCAGCAGGTAACCCTGATTACAAAGCCATAGAGGAATTTACAGAAAACATTAGTCGTATGACCAATGGACGCTTTTTGATTACCCCTCTAGCAGGAGATAGTCCTAAACGTAAAGCCAAGGGGGCAGGTATTTACAGTGCGGTTAAACATGGCGTGGTTCATATGGCGGTAGGCTGGCCTAATTGGTGGCATAAAGCGAACCCGGCATGGAACGCTTTGCAAACAGGCCCCTATGGTTTTATGAATATCGATGCCTCTATGATGTGGTATTTTGTTGGTAATGGTACTCGGTATGCTAATGAGTTAGCTAATCCTGATGGCGTTGAGTGGCGGCCAGCATGGTGGGCCGGTATGGAGCTGGGTTTAATGACTCAGCGCGATATTAATAGTTTGGCTGATTTGCGAGGAAAGGTCGTTCGTATTGGTCCCGGTATTCCTCAAGAAACATTAAATTTAGCAGCTCCCGGCGTACGTACTATTTCGATACCGAGTGCCGATATTGAGCAAGCATTTTCGTCTGGCCGTTTACATGGTATTGAATGGACCGTGCCCAGTGCTACATTGAATATGGGCTTTCATAAAATGGCCAAAGCAAAGGTCGACCATATTATTGCCCCTGCGGTATGGCAACCTTCGGTCTTAGGCGATTTTCTTATGCATAAGGAATCTTTCGATAGTTTGCCTGACGATATTCGCGCAATATTAGAAACCGCGATGAAAGCGTTTGCCCTCACAACGACCCTTAAAGGCAAGGTGTTGGACATGAAGGCGATGAAAACCTTTAAGGATGAAGGCGTAACGATTGCTGGTTGGTCAGATGAAGACTTGAAAACGTGGAAGACTCAATCGGATATTGTTTACAAGCGTCATCGTACGAAAAGTGAAGTTTTTCGTAAAATCATGGATGATAAGCGACAGTTTAAGGATGTGTATTCCGAGTACTATCGTATTTATGGGGCGTATGAGTAATGTAACTCCCTCGCTTGGTTATTTTTGTTATGGCTTACCCTTAAATGGAAATATACGTTGTATCGGAAATGGTCCCATAGCGCAAACGAGTTTATATAAATGTAGAGCGCTGCTGGGGTAAAATAATTGATCTTGAGTGGCAAGGTAGTTCCATTGTTGCCGAATTTCTTCTAGTTGATGTTGTATTTTACTGGCACTATTTGGGCTCATTAAGCGGCTAGTAGTGATAAATGTATACTCGGGTTCGTGCTCGTGCCGAATACAATGAGATATATACTGCTGATTGGCTTGGGTAATCGTTTTTGACAACGGGCCATTCACGCGCCAGCGAATGGGGCGGGGAGTTAAGAGCCGAACCTTGTTGGGCTCTATTTGTGTTATTAAACCGAGTTTTTCAAGCTCTCTGATTTGTAAGTAGAGTTCTGTGTCATTCACCCCCCAAGTTGTTCTAATGAGCTCAATGTCTAATTGAGATGCTAATAGAATAAATAAGACCGCGGATTTCAGTCGCCAGTGCGACACATTGAATATAGACGGCCAGTGGGCGACACTCACGGTCGACTAAAACCCA
>JAUBNZ010000012.1:0-54222 GCA_032355485.1 Bonnemaisonia californica
GTTTAGTTGGTAAAGGAATAGGCCCAATTGTTTTCGCATCTGTTCTATTAGCAGTTTCAATAATTTGTTTACAGGATGAAACTAATAAATAAGAATTATATGCTTTTAATTTAATCCGAATTTTATTTTGTAGAGGAATTGTCATTTTATTTAATTATTAGTTATTCAAGAATTTTAGAAACGACGCCAGCCCCGACGGTTCTTCCTCCTTCACGAATAGCAAATCTCATACCTTGTTCAATAGCGATCGGATTAATTAATTCTGCACTCATTTTAATTCTGTCTCCAGGCATAACCATTTCAGCTTCAGAACCATCATCTGCAGTAAATTGTTTAATAGTTCCTGTGACATCTGTTGTTCTCACATAAAACTGTGGTCTATATCCAGAAAAAAATGGTGTATGCCTTCCACCCTCTTCTTTGGTTAAAATATAAACTTCTGCTTCAAATTGTGTATGTGGTGTAATTGT
This sequence comes from Bonnemaisonia californica, assembly GCA_032355485.1. Lineage (NCBI taxonomy): Eukaryota > Rhodophyta > Florideophyceae > Bonnemaisoniales > Bonnemaisoniaceae > Bonnemaisonia > Bonnemaisonia californica. The sequence goes on from JAUBNZ010000012.1 coordinate 471, forward strand.
TCCAGGTTGAGCAAGAACCATTCCACGCTCAATATCTTTTTTCTGAACACCTCTAAGTAGAATGCCAATATTATCTCCAGCCATACCTTCATCTAGAGTTTTTTGAAACATTTCTAAGCCAGTAATGGTAGTAGTAGTAGTTTCTTTTAATCCAACAATTTCTATAGTATCTCCAACTTTAATTATACCTCTTTCGATTCTACCAGTAGCTACTGTTCCGCGACCTGTAATAGAGAATACATCTTCTACTGCCATAAGGAAGGTTTTTTCTATATCTCTTACAGGTGTTGGTATATAGCTGTCGACAGCATCCATTAATGAATGGATTTTATCAACCCATTTGTCTTCTCCTTTTTTTATATCTGCTTTATTCGTTACTGTTTCTAATGCTTTTAATGCAGAACCAGATACAAAAGGTATATCATCTCCGGGAAAATCATATTGTGCTAATAATTCTCTAACTTCTAACTCAACTAGTTCAAGTAATTCTTCATCATCTACTTGATCTTCTTTATTTAAAAATACAACAACATTAGGTACTCCGACTTGTTTTGCTAATAAGATATGTTCTCTTGTTTGAGGCATAGGCCCATCAGCAGCAGATACAACTAAAATAGCTCCATCCATTTGTGCAGCACCTGTAATCATATTTTTTACATAATCAGCATGTCCTGGACAGTCAACATGTGCATAATGTCTATTCTCTGTCTCATATTCTACGTGAGCAGTATTAATAGTAATACCCCTTGCTTTTTCTTCAGGTGCTGCATCTATCTCTTCAAACTTTTTTGCTTTGGTATCACTTGATGTAGCTAAAGTTGCTGAAATAGCAGCAGTTAATGTTGTCTTACCATGATCTACATGTCCAATTGTGCCAATATTTACATGTGGTTTATTTCGTTCGAATTTTGTTCGTGCCATATTTTAAATTATTTCCTTATAATATTAGTATAAATTACTAGTAACGATAATGAGCAAACGCTTTATTTGCTTCAGCCATTCTATGTGTTTCGTCTCTTTTTTTAATAGTATTACCACTATCATTTGATGCATCTATAATTTCGTTAGCAAGTTTTGTTGCCATATTTTTACCAGATCTATTAGAAGCAAATTTTGTTAGCCAACGTAATGCAAGATTGGTACCCCTATAAGCTCTTACTTCAAGAGGTACTTGATAAGTTGATCCACCAACTCTTCTAGCTTTTACTTCTACTAAAGGTGTTGAATTACGAATAGCTTTTTCTAGGATTTGTAAAGGATCGCTCTCAGTCTTGTATTTTATAATATCTAATGCTTCGTATATGATTTTTCGGGCTAAATCTTTTTTTCCATGTTTTAATATACGTACAGTTAACATACTAATAAGTTTACTATTGTAGATAGGATCAGGTATTATGATCCTTTTTTTTGCTTTATTGCGACGCGACATATTATTTTATTATTTAATTGAATATTTTAATTTTATTATTTTGGTTTTTTTGTTCCATATTTTGATCGACTATTGTATCTATCTTTAACGCCAGCAGAATCAAGTGTTCCTCTTACGACATGATATCTAACTCCAGGTAAATCTTTGATACGTCCTCCTCTAATTAAGACAACAGAATGTTCTTGAATATTATGACCTATACCAGGTATATATGCAGTCACTTCAAAGCCAGATGTTAATCTAACTCTGGCAACTTTTCTTAATGCTGAATTAGGTTTTTTAGGAGTTGTTGTATATACTCTGATACATACACCCCTTCTTTGTGGACAAGCTTTTAATGCTGGAGATTTTGTCTTTTTATTTGATTTTTTTCTTTCGGATCTGACGAGTTGTTGAATCGTTGGCATAAGTAATATATTTTGCTATTCATAATATTGAATATTTTCTATATTATAAATATTGTGTGATAGCCTGTCAAACCTTTTATTTGATATAATCTCAAGTAACTTTTAAGTTTTTTATTTATTATCTAAGTTATATTTTCGCATAAATCTTTCTACTCTACCTTCAGTATCAATAATTCTTTGTGAACCTGTAAAAAAAGGATGGTTACCAGACCAAATATCTACGTGTAATTCAGATTTTGTTGATCCAACTGTCATGATATGCTTTCCATCACAATAAACTTTAGATTCAGGGAACCATTTTGGATGTATTTCTTTTTTTGTCATGATTAATTTTATAATAATATATTAGCGTTTAGAATATTGTGGTGCCTTTCTTGCTTTTCGTAATCCGTATTTTTTTCTTTCTTTAACTCTAGCATCTCTAGTTAAAAAACCTTCAGATTTTAAGGCAGTACGATTTTCAGGATTAATTGTACATAGTGCTCTAGCGATACCTAATCGAATAGCATCTGCTTGACCAGTTAATCCACCGCCCTCTGCATTAACATGAATATCATATTCATTAGTTAATCCTAATATTTTTAATGGTGCACATGATATGCGTAAATAATTTGGACTAAATTGTAAATAAGATTCTCCTGGTAAGCCATTGATAATTAATTTACCTGATCCAGGTATTAGTCTAACTCTTGCGATAGACATTTTTCTTCTACCAGTTCCAGAATATGTAATTTTAGAATTATTAGATAAATTAGTCATATTTATTTAAATGTTTAATGTATAGATATAATTTCCGGATTTTGTGCAACATGTGGATGTTCACTACCAGAATAGACTTTGAGTTTGCGAAATAGTTTACGGCCTAAAGGTCCTTTTGGTAGCATACCCTTAATGGATTTTTCAATAATTCTATTTGGTATTCTTTTTTGTAATTGTTCAAAGGTTTCTTCTTTTAGTCCTCCAGGTCTGCCAGAATGCCTGCGATATATTTTAGTATTTTTTTTATGTCCTGTTATATTAATATCTTTTGAATTTGTAATGATTACATAAGCTAGATTATCTATATATGGTGTGTATGTAATATCTATTTTCCCTCGTAAGATTTTAGATATTTGTGTACTTAGTCTACCTAAAGTCAGATTTCTTGCATCAATTACATACCATTTGTTTTGAGTATGTTTTGGTATATATGTTTTATTCATATTAAGGGTTATAGTTTCAGTATTTTATGAAATGGTTTATTACACTTATTAGTTGGATTTTAGATGTTTTTCTTTTATAAGATTTATCCCTAATCTTTCATGTAATGCTTCTATGACTTCTTCAGCAGATTTTTGGCCAAAGTTCTTTATTTCTAAAAGTTCTTCTTGTGAATAATCTAATAAATCAGAAATAGAATGTATTTGTGCTCTTTTTAAGCAATTATATGCACGTACTGATAATTGTAATTCTTCAATTAATACTTGATTAATTTGTTCTTCATCTTTTGAAATATTGTGATTGGCGGGTTGAAAGTTTATATTTGTTAAAGGATGAAATAGATTGGTCAGCACATGAGCTCCTTGACTAATTGCTTCTTGTGGAGATAAACTACCGTTTGTCCAGATTTCTAATGATAGTTTTTCTTGAATTAGCGTTGAATTAATTCTTTTTTCTTCTACAATATAATTAAATTTTCTTGCAGGCATAAATACAGCATCTATTTGTAAAAAATCAATTGATTTTTTATCGATGCCTTTATCTACTAATCTATATCCGTTTCCTTGTTCAATACGAAATTCCATTTCAAAGATAGTATTATTACAGATTGTTGCAATATATTGTTTTGGATCTATAACCTCTATTTCAGGAGGTAAATCAAATAAACCTGCAGTTACTATAGCAGGTCCCTGTATTCTAATTCTTCCTATTTGAGGTTCTTTAGTATAACTTTTTAAAACAACTTCTTTGATGTTTAATAAAATTTCTAAGACGTCTTCTCTAACGCCAGTGATAGTTGAAAATTCATGATTAATTCCTGCTATTCTCACTGCAACAATAGCAGTTCCAACTAAATCTGATAGTATGGTTCGACGTAAAGAATTGCCGACTGTAATGCCTTGTCCTTTTTGTAAGGGTTCTAAAATAAAATGTCCATATTGCTCGCGTGCTCCTTCTATTTTTGACTCTATGCATTCTATGTGAAAATGAGTCATTGAAGAACGTTCCTTTTTAGATAGATATAATAAACATACTATTAAATACTTTATACTCTAAAAAATTAAACTCGTCTTTTTTTTGGAGGTCTACATCCGTTATGCGGTACAGGGGTTATATCTTTTATTAGAGTAATTTCTATTCCTGTTGCCTGTAAAGCTCTAATAGCAGTTTCTCTTCCTGCTCCAGGCCCATTTACCATTACTTCTGTTTGTCTTAAGCCATAATCTAAAGCTTGTTTTGCTGCTTTTTCTGCTGCTGTCTGTGCGGCAAATGGTGTTCCTTTTTTTGCTCCTTTAAATCCGCTTGCTCCTGATGAGCACCAAGAAATAGTTTCGCCTTTTAAGTCTGTAATTGTGACAATTGTATTATTAAATGTTGATTTAATATGTGCAATGCCATTTACTATGTTCTTTTTTATTCTAGTATTTGATTTTTTATTTTGTTTAGCCATTGATTTAAAATCTTATAAATTTTTAGTTATTTACGCGGTGCTTTTTTCTTTCCTGCCATAGTTTTTTTAGTACCTCTTCTAGTTCTAGCATTAGTTCTGGTTCTTTGTCCTCTTAGAGGAAGCCCGCTTCTATGTCTTCTTCCGCGATAAGTGCTAATTTCCATTAATCTTTTAATATTCATGGATTCAAGTCTTTTTAAATCGCCTTCAATCTGATACTCATCATTTAATATATTTCTAATTAATACAATCTGTTCATCATTTAAATTATGAATTTTGGTATTAGGATTTATAGCTATTTTTTTTAAAATCTCTTGAGAGCGTGATAAGCCTATGCCATAAATGTAGGTTAATCCTATTTCGATTCTTTTATTTCTAGGTAGATCAACTCCTGCAATTCTTGTCACAATGTTTATTCCTCATGGTTGATATTTATTATTTCTCAGCCTTGTCTTTGTTTATGTTTCGGGTTTTCACAAATAACCATTACACGTCGATGTCTACGTATAATGCGGCATTTTTCACACATTTTTTTTACGGATGGGCGAACTTTCATAATTTAATAGTTAATATATATATAATTTAATGAATTTAGTATATTTTTTATTTATTCCATCATATTATCATATTGTTGAGAGATTATATATGTTTGTATTTGTTTTGCAGTATCTATTGCCACGCCTACTAAAATAATTAAAGATGTAGCTCCTAATCCTTTAAAGAAATTAATATTAATAATATTGGATATAATTGATGGCACAAGAGCTATGATAAATAAGAAAATAGCGCCTAAAAAAGTCAGTCTATCTAAAATTTTTTGTAAATATTTAATAGTATCGACTCCAGGTCTAATACTAGGTATGCTCGCTCCCATTTTATTGAGATTTTTCGCAATATCTTGTGGATTTAATATTAATGATGAGTAAAAATAACTAAAAATAATGATAAGTATCCCATATAATGGTAAATATAATATCCCATTAGGTAAAAATAAATTCCATATTTTTGTTAAATTTGAGTTTATTGATATTTCATTTAAATAAGGAGGTAATGCCATTGCAGCGGAGGCAAATATTATTGGCATAACACCACCTTGATTTAGTTTTAGTGGTATATAGCTTTGAGGATTTAATTCATTAATTTTTCCCAATTGTTTAGTTGAAATGATGATTATTTTGCGCTTACCTTCTTGAATTAAGACTGTAATAATTAACATTATAATAAATAGTATTAATAATAAGGAACATTTAATAATAATCTCTTTATTAATAATATTGATATTATAATTTTTAAAATTTTTAGGAATGCCAGATACGATATTTTGAAAAATAAGAAGAGATGCTCCATTGCCAATTCCGTACTCAGTAATTATTTCTGAGAACCACATAATAATCATAGAACCTGTGGTTAATGTTAATGAACAATCGATTATAAAATTTGAATCCCAGCTAAACACATAAGGTTTAATCCATAATGATATTGCTAAACTTTGTATTATTGCCCATATTAATGTTAGATACCTAGTAAATTGTGTAATTTTTTGTCTGCCTGTTTCTCCTTCTTCTTTTTGTAAGTTTTCAAGTTCAGGTATTGTTTTACTTAATAATTGTATTATTATTGATGCATTAATATATGGAACAATACCGAGCGCGAAAATACCTATTGTAGAAAATCCTCCTCCAGAAAAAATATTTAAAAAATTAATTAAGCTATTTTGTCCTGTACTATTATAAAATGATTCATGATCTATTCCTGGTATGGGAAGAAAAATACCTAATCTACTAGTGATTAGAATTATGAGTGTAATAAAAAGTTTTTGCTTAAGTTTATTTTGTATTTTCATGTTATAGTAGTAATGAATAGAACTATTTGAATTTTTTAGTTCTATTATTTATATAAGTATTTGATTAATTATATAAAGATATGATATCTATATCACGATCTTTGGCTGTTTGATTGAATGTTCTTAAATCTTTTAATGCATTTAATGCAGCTCGTGCATTATTTAGTGTATTATTAGAACCTAATTGTTTTGCTAAAATATTTTTTACACCTGCAAGTTCTAAGACAGTACGAACAGAGCCTCCAGCAATTACGCCTGATCCAGGTGCTGAAGGCCTTATCATTACTTTTGCAGCTCCAGAAATACCATTAATTGGATGAGGTATAGAATTTGCTTTAGTTAATGGTAAACTTATAAGATGTTTTTTAGCATCAGTAACACCTTTTTTAACAGCTCCTATAACATCACTGGCCTTTCCGACCCCTACTCCTATTTGTCCTCTTTCATTTCCAACAACTAGAATAGCTCTAAAGCTTAATTTTTTACCTCCTTTCACAACTTTAGTTACTCTTTTAACTTGTACTACTCTTTCTTCCCAATTGTTCTCTTGGTCTTTATTTTTTGTAGTCTTTTTTTTTGTAATCATTTATCTTGTTATGAATTAAAAATTTATACCTTCTTGTCTTGTTGCTTCTGCTAGTGCTTTAATTCTGCCATGATATAATTTGTTTCCTCTATCAAACACTATTTTAGTTATACCTTTCTTTTTAGCTTGATTAGCAATATCTTGACCTACAATTTTTGCACTATCACAATTAGAAGAAGATTTAATTTGTGTTTTAAGGTTAATAGAAATACTAGAACTACTAATTATGATCCTTTGATTAATATCATTTATTATTTGTGCATAAATATGTTTATTTGATCTAAATATGTATAGTCGAGGACGTTCTCCTGTACCCTTAATTTGTTTTGTCATATAATGAAATGTATGAGTTTTTTATTTACCAGCTTTACCTACTTTACTTTTTACAGTTTCACCTAAATACCTAATCCCTTTCCCTTTATATGGTTCAGGTGGTCTTATTTGCCTAATTTTTGATGCTATTTGGCCAACTATCTCTTTATTTATTCCTGATACAGTAATATTAATATTATTTTCTACTTTGATATCAATTTCTATAGGTGGTTGTATTATTATTGGATGACTATATCCAACATTTAAAATTAAATTTTTGCCATCCATTTGAGATCTATAGCCAACACCTCTAATTTCCAATTTTTTACTAAATCCTTCCGAGACTCCAGTAACCATATTATTAATAATAGTTCTAGATAAACCATACAGCATCTGAGACTCTCTACTTTTATTTACTTTTAGTAGTTTTAATGTATGTTCTTGATATTTAATAGTAATGAGCGAAGATAATTTATATGATAGCTCTCCTTTTGGCCCTTTAATTGAGATTGTTGATTCTTTAATTGTGCTTGTAACATTATTGGGTAGATTTATTATTTTTTTACCTATTCTAGACATAATTTTTTCCTGTATAAGATTGTATTACCATACATAACATAGTACTTCACCACCTAAGCCACGATGACGTGCTTGACGATCTGTCATTATACCTCTAGATGTTGATATAATGGCAATACCAATCCCTCCAAGAACTTTTGGTAAATCTTTATGATTAGCATATACTCTTAAGCCAGGTTTACTAATTCTTTTTAAAGCTGTAATGACAGGTTTTTTATTCTTGCCTTTATATTTTAGTGATATTAATAGATATCTTGTTAAATTTTCGCCTATTTCCTCAAAATTATAAATAAATCCTTCTTCTCGTAATACTTGTACAATATTGCGAGTCATTTTTGTTGCTGGTACTTGAACAATTTGATGTTTTGCCAGATTTGCATTACGAATACGTGTTAACATATCTGCAATTGTATCATTAACCACTTTATATCCTCTTTAATTTATATTTATTGTTTTGTTATTTATGAAAAGGCATCCCAAAGCCTTTCAGTAATGCGAAGCTTTCAGTATCATTTTGTGCTGTAGTTACAATTGCAATATCCATGCCTCTAATTTTATCGATGCTATCATATTCTATTTCTGGAAATATTAATTGCTCTTTTAGGCCTAAATTGTAATTTCCTCGCCCATCAAAATTTTTAGGACTAATTCCTCTAAAATCTCTTATTCTAGGTAAAGATAAATTAATTAGTTTATTAAGGAAATCATACATTTTATTTCTTCTTAATGTAACGCATAAGCCGATAGGTACGTCATCTCTTATTTTAAATCCAGCTATAGATTTTTTTGCCCTAGTTACTATAGGTTTTTGTCCTGTTATTAGAGTAAATTCTTTTATACTACTATCTAGTGCTTTAGCATTCTGTGCAGCTTCGCCAAGTCCTCTGTTAATAGTAATTTTTGTTAATTTGGGAATTTCATGCAGATTTTTATAATGGAATTTATTGCTTAGGTCAAGACAGATTTGATTTTTATATATTGCTTTTAATGAATGATTCATCATAATATTATTTGACTATTTCACCGGTTTTTTTTAATATTTTTTGTTTTATTTTTTGGTCATTTATAGTAATTTCATAGCGACTAGCAATTTGTTTATTTTTACTATACAGCATTACATTGGAGCTATGTATAGCAGCTTCTATTTTGATTATTTGGCCTGTTTCCCCTTCTTGTTTAGGTCTTATGTGTTTCGTTTTCATATTAATATTGTTAATTAATACTTTGCCAGTTTTTATAAAAATCTTTTTTATTTCTCCTATTTGTCCTTTATATTTGCCAGAAATAATTTTTATATTATCCCCAGTTTTTACATGAATTTTTTGTTTTTTTATTTTCTTCATTATACAACCTCTGGAGCTAAAGATATTATTTTAGAAAAATTTTTATCTCTTAATTCTCTTGCAATCGGGCCAAATACACGTGTACCTTTTGGATTATTTTCTTGATTGATAATTATAGCAGCATTATCATCAAAACGTATACTCATTCCATCTGCTCGCCTTAATGTTTTTTTTGTTCTTACAATTACAGCTCTGACAATATCAGATCTTTTGATTGGCATATTAGGTAATGCATCTTTTACAACCCCTATAATTATATCTCCAATTCCAGCATAAGAAGGATTACTGCTTCCTAGTACTCTAATACACATAATTTTTCTTGCACCACTATTATCAGCAATATTTAAATAACTTTGCGTTTGTATCATTTTTTTATTTTTGAATTATTTTATCTATTAATATCCAATGTTTATTTTTACTTAATGGTCTTGTTTCTCGTATTTTAACTGTATCTCCTATATTGCATTCATTATTTTCATCATGCACATAATATTTATTTGTTTTAGCCATAATTTTATTATATTTTTTATGAGCTGTTTTTGTAGTTACAGAGACAGTAATTGTTTTATTCATTTTATTACTAACGACTCTACCGATAGTTTCTTTTATTGACATTTGATTGATTATAATTTTAAATTTATTCGTTCTATTTCTATAGTTAATAGTTGTGCAATCTCATGTTTTTTTAAAATGAAGAGATGAGATTTTATTTCTTGTCTTGTTGATTGTTTTAGCTTTAGATTTATAAGATCTTTTTTTAATTTTATAATTTTTGATTCAATTTCAGCATCAGATAAATTTTTAATCTCTTCTATATTAGAAAAAGCCATAAGTTAAGTTAATTTAATTTTTGTAATAAATTTAGTTTTAATCGGTAATTTATATGATGCTAATTTCATAGCTTGTTTTGCTGTTTCTTTAGGTACACCTGTAATTTCAAATAATATATGGCCAGGTTTAATTACAGCAACCCAGTATTCTGGTGCACCTTTCCCTGAGCCCATTCTTGTTTCTGCAGGTCTTGCTGTTACTGGTTTATCTGGAAAAACTCTTATCCATAGCTTACCACCTCTTTTTACATATCTTGTGATTGTCCTCCTTGTAGCTTCTATTTGTCTAGATGTTAGCCATGTAGGTTCTAATGCTTGCAATGCGTGATCTCCAAATGCAATATAATTACCTTTACTTGCTATTCCTTTCATACGTCCACGATGTTGCTTTCTGAATTTTGTTTTTTTAGGGCTTAGCATTGTGTTATATAGCTATATTTTAATTATTATTTAATATTTTAGATGCAGGTAATTTTTCTCCTTTAAATAGCCAAACTTTTACTCCTAAAATCCCATAAATAGTGTTTGCTGTTTTATATGAATAATCTATATCTGCTCTTAGAGTTTGCAATGGAACTCGACCTTCTCTGACCCATTCACTACGTGCAATTTCAGCACCATTAAGTCTACCAGATATTTGTATTTTTATACCTTTAATGTTTGCTTTTTGTGATCTTTGTACACCTTGTCTTAAAGCACGTCGAAATGCAATTCTTTTTTCTAGTTGTTGAGTAATAAATTCAGCTATTAGTGTTGCTTGAGTATCAGGATCTGTAATTTCTATTACATTAATACGAATTTTTATATTTGATTTTAATTTAGATATTAATTCTTTTCTTAGATTATCTATACCAGCTCCCATCCGACCTAAAACAATACCAGGTCTCGCAGTTTCTATATCTATTTCTATTTGATCGACTTTTCTATTAATATGTATTTTAGAAATATTAGCTGTTTTTAATTTGTTTTCAATATGTGATCTAATATAGTAATCTTCTTGTAAAAGTAAGGGATATTTTTTTTTATTTGCAAACCAAGATGATCTGTGTTGCTGTGTAATTCCTATTCTAAAACCTAAAGGATGTGTTTTTTGTCCCATTATTTAATTTGCTTTATTTCAGAGATATAATTTATTATCATTGTACAGTTATAGTAATATGGCACGTCGGTTTATGTATAGAAAAGGCTCTTCCTTGTGCTCTAGGTTGAAATCGTTTTAATCTAGGTCCTTCATTAGCAAATGCTTGTTTAATAATTAGGTTATTTTTATTTAGCTTATGATTATGTACAGCATTATTAGCAGCAGATTCTAATATTTTTTTTATGATTTTACATGGCTTATATGGCATGAATTCAAGTATAAGAATAGCTTCTTGATAGTGCTTGCCTCTAATTTGATCTAATATACGACGTACTTTATTCGGAGATAAGCGTAAGTATTTACAAACAGCTTTAATTTCGGTATTATCCATGTTATTCATAATGATAATTTGTATTTATCTTCTAGCTTTTCGATCACTTTTTATATGGCTTCTAAATGTCCTTGTTGGTACGAATTCACCTAATTTATGGCCAACCATTTGATCAGAAATAAAAATAGGAAAATGCTGTCTACCATTATATATTGCTATTGTATGTCCAACCATATTTGGTATAACTGTAGAAGATCGAGACCACGTTTTTATGGTTTCTTTTTTTTCAATAGAGTTTAATTTTTCAATTTTTTCTAATAATTTAGACTCTATATATGGGCCTTTGTATAAAGATCTTGACATATGTTTATTTATATAGGTTATTTGCGACGGCGTAAAATATAATTATTGCTATATTTTTTCTTATTGCGGGTTTTGATTCCTAAAGCAGGTTTTCCCCATGGTGTTACAGGGTGAGGTTTTCCTATTGGAGAACGTCCTTCGCCACCTCCATGTGGATGATCAACGGGATTCATAACAACACCTCTTACTTTTGGTTTTTTGCCTAGCCATCTATTTCTGCCAGCCTTACCTATTGTAATATTACTAGCATCAATATTTCCAACTTGACCAATAGTTGCATAGCATTCTTTTGGAATAATTCTAACTTCGCTTGAAGGAAGTTTCAGTGTAATGCATTTTCCTTCTTTTGCAACTATTTGTGCATATGTACCAGCAGCTCTTACTATTTGTCCGCCTCGACCAGCTTTTAATTCAATATTATGTACAGCTGTTCCTAAAGGTATATGGGATAATGGTAGCGCATTACCTATTTCAATAGGTGCATTTATTCCTGAAATAATTGTTTGTCCAATTTGCAATGATCTTGGATGTAAAATATATTTCTTTTCTCCATCAATATAATGTATCAGTGCAATTCTTGCATTTCTATTCGGATCATATTCAATGCTTGCAACTTTACCTATTATTTCTGTTTTTTGTCTTTTAAAATCAATAAGTCTATAACGTTTTTTATGTCCACCACCTCTATGTCTTGAGGTAATAATTCCTCTATTATTATGACCTTTACGGCGATTATTTTTTTTTATTAATGATTTTTCTGGTTTACTTGTTGTTATTTCACTAAATGTTGAGACGGTTCTATTTCTTGTTCCTGGAGTATATGCTTTGTATAAGCGAATAGCCATATTTATATTTTTTATGTAAGTTAATTTTCTGAAAATAAATTGATAGTATGGTTATCATTTAAGGTTATAATAGCTTTTTTATAGTTTGGTTTATAGCCAATAAATTTGCCTACGGTTCTTTTTTTCTTTGGTGTATTACATGTATTTACTTTTTTCACTTTTACATTGAATAAATATTCAATAGCCTCTTTAATCTCTAGTTTGTTAGCTTTTCGATTAACTGCAAAAGAATATTGATTATCTTCTAGCAATTTAGTGGTTTTATCAGTAATAATTGGATATTTAATTAAATCAAGTAATACTCTTTCTTTGATTTTAAGCATTATATACCTCATTAATTTTATCTAATGCATCAGATGTTATAATTAATTGATTGGCTTTTAATAAAGCGATAATATTTAATTGATCAGCAGCTATTAGTTCAATATTAGGTAAATTTCGTATAGATAAATATAAATTAACATCTTTATTTAATACAACAATTAAGACTTTTTCATTTTTTGGGATATTAAAATTTAGTATTTTATTTAAAACTAATTGTGTTTTAGGTTTATCCAGATTTTTACAAAAATTGTCTACTACAGTAGTTTGTTGGATTTTATTATATATTAATGTTCTTAATGCTAGCTGTTTTTCTTTTTTATTGATCTTTTTTGTATATTGTTTAGTTTTTGGTCCAAAAGTTACGCCACCTCCTTTCCATAAAGGTGATCTAATAGATCCTGCTCTTGCTCGTCCTGTTCCTTTTTGTTTCCATGGCTTGCGACCTCCTCCTCTAACCTCACTTCTAGTTTTGGTATTGGCATTACCTTGTCTTTTTTCATGCAATTGTTTAATTAATGCACGATGTATAATGTACATACCGGTCTTTTTACTGATTTTTACAGTAATAGTTTTGCTAATGTTTGTTTTTCCTTCTTCTGTATATAGAGGATACTCAATTTTTTCTAGGGTAATCATGTGTTATTTTTTATTAATCTTGATAATACTTCCTGGTTTGCCTGGAACAGATCCTTTTATTAGTAGTATATTTTCTTCTATATTGATATCAATAATTAAAAGATTTTTTATGGTTATTTTATTACCACCCATTCGTCCAGCCATTTTTTTTCCTGGAAATACTCTACCTGGTGTTGTACCTGCTCCAATTGAACCAGGTTGTCTATGATTTTTTGATCCATGTGACATAGGACCTCTGCTGAAATGATGTCTCTTTTGATAGCCTGTAAATCCTTTACCAATACTTATTCCAGATATATTAACTAGATTACCAACTTTTAGTTCATTTACGGTTAAAATTTGTCCTATATTTAAGCTCTGTAATGAATTTACTTTATATTCGTGAAGATATTTAAATGATGGTGCACATGCTTTTTTTAAATGCCCTAATCTTGCTTTTGTTAGTAAATGAGTTGCTACTTGACTATAGCCTATTTGTACAGCTTGATAGCCATCAGAATGCATATCTTTTAGTTGTGTAATCATACAAGGACCAACTTTTAATATTGTCACAGGAATGGCAGAACCTTTAGTATCAAAAATTTGAGTCATTCCTATTTTAGTACCTAAAAGGTCTATAGACATAATAATTTTATCTCCATAACATGAGAGATTATTGCGTACAGGCTACATAATTTAATGAATATAATTATTATCTTGTAATTTGATATAATTTTCAAGTTAAAGTCATATAATTTTGCTATATCTATTATATGGTGTGGTAATTACTACTTTATTAATTATCGTATATATTTCACAATAGTCTTATATAGATAATAATTATTTTTTTATATATTTTAGAAGGTTTAATAAAACATGAGTAAAGTTTTAGGAATTGATTTAGGAACAACTAATTCTGTAGTAGCTGTAATGGAAGGTGGCAAGCCAACAGTAATACCTAATAAAGAAGGTTTTAGAACAACACCATCAGTAGTAGCATATACAAAAAAACAAGATAAATTAGTAGGACATATAGCAAAAAGGCAAGCTGTTATGAATCCAGAGAATACTTTTTATTCTGTAAAAAGATTTATTGGACGTAAACAAGAAGAAGTAAGTAATGAATCTAAGCAGTCTTCCTATAATATTAAGACAGATGCTAATTTAAATATTAAGCTTGAATGTCCAGCTTTAGCTAAAGATTTTGCACCAGAAGAGATATCTGCTCAAGTTCTAAGAAAACTAGTAGAAGATGCTAGTACATATTTAGGACAATCAATAACTCAAGCTGTTATTACAGTTCCAGCATATTTTAATGATTCTCAAAGACAAGCAACTAAAGATGCTGGACAAATAGCTGGTATAGATGTTTTGCGTATTATTAATGAACCTACCGCAGCTTCTTTATCTTATGGTTTAGATAAAAAAGAAAATGAAACTATTCTAGTTTTTGATTTAGGTGGTGGTACATTTGATGTTTCAGTATTGGAAGTTGGAGATGGTGTATTTGAGGTTTTGTCAACTTCTGGTGATACTCATTTAGGTGGAGATGATTTTGATCGTAAAATAGTGGAATGGTTAATTACTGAATTTAAAAATGA
This sequence comes from Bonnemaisonia californica, assembly GCA_032355485.1. Classification (NCBI taxonomy): domain Eukaryota; phylum Rhodophyta; class Florideophyceae; order Bonnemaisoniales; family Bonnemaisoniaceae; genus Bonnemaisonia; species Bonnemaisonia californica. The sequence goes on from JAUBNZ010000012.1 coordinate 15,610, forward strand.
TGAAGGTATCGACTTAGGTAAAGATAGGCAAGCTTTACAAAGATTAACCGAAGCCTCAGAAAAAGCAAAGATGGAATTATCGAGTCTCTTTCAAACAGATATTAATTTACCTTTTATTACGTCAACTGATACAGGACCAAAACATTTAGAAAAAAATATAACTCGAACTAAATTTGAATCTTTATGTATAGATTTAATTGAAAGATGTAAAATACCTGTTAATAATGCATTAAAAGATGCTCAATTAGATTCAGAAAAAATAGATGAAATTGTTTTAGTTGGAGGTTCTACTAGAATACCAGCAATAAAAGAGCTAGTAAAAAAAATTATTGGTAAAGATCCTAATCAGAGTGTTAATCCAGATGAAGTGGTTGCGATAGGTGCAGCTGTTCAAGCAGGAGTATTAGCAGGTGAAGTGAAAGATATTTTATTACTAGATGTTACTCCTCTATCTTTAGGTGTTGAAACTTTAGGTGGAGTTATGACTAAAATCATACCTCGTAATACTACAGTTCCTACAAAAAAATCAGAAGTATTTTCTACAGCAGTTGATAATCAACCTAATGTTGAAATACATATTCTTCAAGGAGAAAGAGAATTTACTAAAGATAATAAGAGCTTAGGTACATTTAGGTTGGATGGCATTATGCCAGCTCCAAGAGGTGTTCCACAAATAGAAGTTACATTTGATATAGATGCAAATGGTATATTATCAGTAAATGCAAAAGATAAAGGAACAGGTAAAGAGCAATCTATTACAATTACAGGAGCATCTACTTTGCCAAAAGAAGAAGTAGAAAAATTAGTTAAAGAGGCAGAAGCAAATTCGGATATTGATAAACAGAAGCGTGAAAGAATTGATATAAAGAATCAAGCAGATGCTTGTTGTTATCAAGCAGAAAATCAGCTTAAAGAATTATCTGATAAAATTGAAGATCAAGAGAAATTAAGGTTAGAAGAATTAATTAATAATTTAAAAAATGCTATCAATAATGAAGATTATGAAGGAATGAAGTCAATACAAGCAGAAATTCAGAATGTATTAATGGAAGTAGGTAAAAAGGCTTATAATGCTGATAATATTAAACAACCGGATATGCAGTCACAAGATACAGTTATTGACACAGATTCAACAGAAGCATAATATAATAAGAACTAAGTGAAGCGGGTAACGCGATTCGAACGCGCGACATCAACCTTGGCAAGGTTGCGCTCTACCACTGAGCTATACCCGCAACTATATCTAATAATCTCAAAGACTGAATTATTTGTCAAGTCTTATAAAATAGATATATAAAAAATATATCTATCCTATTTCTTAAATATTAATTAAATTAATATTTAAGTTAAGCTATAAATGAATTAATTAAGCCAGTAATAATCACAAGTCCTGACCATATGCCTGCTCCTGTATAAATTAAGTTTTTAGATTGTTCCCATTGTCCAGGAGATGCTAAAGTTACAGGAACACCTACGACTAAAATAGTGGATAAAATAATTAGAAGAAGTACAAGTATTTGAACAGCTATTGTCATTTTATATCTCCTTATGATTAATAAACAATTACATAATATGGTTGCTTTTATATATAATAATATATATTCCTTTGTATGATTTAATCATTATTGTAAGATGTATAAATATATATATACAGACTTGTAAATAAAAGTTACTCAAAAATTACATCTTGTCTTTTTTATTCTAGATTAACATAAAAATTTAAGAAGAAAATTGAAAAAAAATATATATATCATGTACATTTTAGTTGGTATATCTATTATTGTTTTTTTGTATTATAAATAAATTGAAAGAGGTGTATTTTATGTTTGTAACAATAATTTTATCAAAATTGCCAGAAGCTTATGCTATGTTTAGACCATTAGTAGATATTTTACCGGTTATACCTGTATTTTTTTTACTTTTAGCTTTTGTTTGGCAAGCAGCTATAGGTTTTAGATAAAATAGAAATAAGATTTTGTATTATTAAAATAGTTTTTTATTTAATATATTTACATTAAATATAATTTTATGGTTGAACCTCTTTTGTCTGGTATAGTGTTAGGTTTAATACCGGTAACTTTATCCGGTTTATTAGTAGCTGCTTATTTACAATATCGTAGAGGTAATCAATTTGGATTATAATTTACTATATTGTTTATTATAATGAATTAATAGATTAATATTTTATATATGGGTTTTGAAAAGTACTTGAAATGATTAATTTAATCTCTTGTATTTTTTAGAAATTATAAAAATTAATCTATTTTATATATTTTTACCAACTAGATTTTGTCACACCTGGCAGTAAGCATTCATGTGCCATTTCTCTTAATACATGTCTTGATAAGCCAAAATTACTATATACACCACGACTACGACCTGTCATCCAACATCTATTTCTTAATCTATGAGGAGAACTATTTCTAGGTAATTTTTGTAGTTGTTTTTGTAGTTTAATTTGTTCTGAAAAAATATTAGTTTTTTTTATAAGTTTTTTGACTTGTTGTCTTTTTATTTCATATTTTTTTACTAATATTTGTCTTTTTATTTCTTTTTGTTTCATGCTTTCTTTTGCCATTGTGTATCTCTCTTATAGAATAAATATTTTACTTGACGTTAATATTATATGATTTTTCTTGCTATTGCAATAAAAAGAGATCATAGCTTTATTTAATAAATAGGCTATGATCTATGATCTTTTTTATTTTGTTATATTTGTATTTTGATTAATATGATAAACATATATTTATGGAATTAACCAAATTTACCAGATGTTGATGCTATGACGAATGCTGCATATGTTAATATATAGCCAACAGCGAAATGTACTAATCCAACTAATCTTGCTTGTACAATTGATAGTGCTACTGGTTTATCTTTCCATCTGATTAAGTTTGCTAAAGGTGTTCTTTCGTGTGCCCATGCTAGTGTTTCTATTAATTCTTGCCAATATCCTCGCCAAGAAATTAAGAACATAAATCCAGTTGCCCATACTAAATGACCGAATAAGAACATCCATGCCCATACGGATAAATTATTCATACCATATGGATTGTATCCATTAATTAATGGAGAAGAGTTAAGCCATAAATAATCTCTTAACCAGCCCATTAAATATGTTGATGATTCGTTGAATTGATTTACATTACCTTGCCAGATTGTTACATGTTTCCAATGCCAATAGAATGTAACCCATCCTATAGTATTTAACATCCAAAAAACAGATAAATAGAAAGCATCCCAAGCAGATATATCACATGTTCCTCCTCGACCAGGTCCATCACAAGGGAAGCTATATCCAAAGTCTTTCTTGTCTGGCATCAATTTTGATCCTCTTGCATCTAAAGCGCCTTTAACTAGAATTAAGGTGGTTGTATGTAAGCCTAATGCAATAGCATGATGAACTAAAAAGTCACCAGGTCCAATAGGCAAAAATAGGGAATTTTTTCCACTATTGATAGCTTCTAGCCATCCTGGTAGCCATACACTACTTCCCGCTTGTCTAGCTATATTATGTGAAGAAGATAATAATACATCAAAACCATATAGGCTTTTACCAGAACTTGCTTGTATCCATTGTGCAAATACGGGTTCAATTAATATTTGTTTTTCAGGTGTACCGAAAGCAATCATAGTATCATTATGTATATATAATCCTAGAGTATGAAACCCTAGAAATAAACTTACCCAGCTTAAATGTGAAATAATTGCTTCTTTATGTTCTAACATTCTAGTAAGTACATTATCTTGATTTTGTTCAGGATCATAATCTCTAACAAAAAATATAGCACCATGTGCGAATGCTCCTACCATCAGAAAGCCAGCAATATATTGATGATGAGTGTATAAAGCAGCTTGTGTTGTAAAATCTTTTGCCATAAATGCATACGGAGGCATTGCGTACATATGTTGTGCTACTAAAGATGTAATAGCACCTAAAGAAGCAAGTGCCAAGCCTAGTTGTATATGAAGACTGTTTGTAATAGTTTCATATAAACCTTTATGTCCAGCTCCTAATTTACCACTAGGTGGACGATGAGCATCTAAAATATCTTTTATATTGTGACCTATGCCCCAATTAGTTTTATACATATGACCAGCAATAATAAAAATTACGGCTATTGCTAGGTGATGATGAGCCATATCAGTCAACCATAGTGATTGGCTTTGTGGATGAAATCCTCCTAAGAAAGTTAAGATTGCGGTACCAGCACCTTCGCTTGTACCAAATATATGATTGACACTATCAGGATTAGATGCATATGTGCTCCAATTACCTGTAAAGAAAGGTTGTAAGCCTTCTGGATGTGGTAATGTTGTAGTGAAATTATCCCATCTAACATGTATACCTCTTGATTCAGGGATAGCAACATGAATTAAGTGACCTGTCCATGCTAATGAGCTTGTACCAAACAGGCCTGATAAATGATGATTTAGACGTGATTCATTATTTTTAAACCATGCTAGTCCAGGTTTAAACTTTGGTTGTAAATGTAACCATCCTGCAAAAAGCATTATTGCTGATAGTACAAGTAAAAATAATGCTCCATTATATAGATCATTATTAGTTCTCATTCCTATTGTATACCACCAATGATAAACACCTGAAAAAGTAATATTTACAGGGTAAGATGCGCCTCCTTTTGTAAATGCTTTTACAGCAGGTTGTCCAAAATGTGGATCCCATATTGCATGTGCAATAGGTTTTGTTTTCAATGGATTAAGAACCCATTGTTCGAAATTACCTTGCCAAGCGACGTGAAATAGATTACCAGATGTCCATAAAAATATAATTGCTATATGTCCAAAATGGGATGCAAAAATTTTCTGATATAAATTTTCTTCTGTCATTCCATCATGACTTTCAAAATCATGTGCAGTAGCAATACCGTACCAAATCCTTCTTGTTGTAGGATCTTGTGCTAATGCTTGGCTAAATTTGGGAAATTTTGTTGCCATTGTTTTATTTTCCTAATATCACTTTTATCCTACAGAAATTATTCGAGCTAAAAAGAAAGCCCAAGTTGTACCGATTCCACCTAAAAGATAGTGTGCAACACCAACAGCTCTTCCTTGTGTAATACTTAAAGCTCTAGGTTGTATTGATGGAGCCACTTTTACTTTATTATGTGCCCATACAATTGATTCAATTAGTTCTTGCCAATAACCTCGTCCACTAAAGAGGAACATTAGACTAAATGCCCATATAAAATGTGCTCCTAAGAAAATTAAGCCATATGCAGATAATGCAGAGCCATATGATTGAATTACTTGAGATGCTTGAGCCCATAGAAAATCTCTTAGCCAGCCATTAATTGTAATTGAACTTTGGGCAAAATTACCTCCCGTAATATGTGAAACAGTACCTGATGAAGATACGCTTCCCCAAACATCAGATTGCATTTTCCAGCTGAAATGGAATAATACTATTGACAATGAATTGTACATCCAGAAAAGGCCTAAAAATACATGATCCCATCCAGATACTTGACAAGTACCACCTCTTCCAGGTCCATCACAAGGAAAGCGGAATCCTAGATTAGATTTATCTGGAATTAATCGAGAATTTCTAGAGAATAGAAATCCTTTAACAAGTATTAATACTGCAACATGTATAGTGAATGCATGTATATGATGTACCATAAAATCAGCTGTTCCTAATGAGATTGGCATCATTGCAACTTTATTACCCACTGAAATAACTTCACCACCAAATGCATAGCTTGCTGTTGCTAATGAATTAGGACTTGTATTTCCAGGTGCTAATGTATGTATATTTTGTACCCATTGTGCAAAGATAGGTTGTAATTGGATTGCTGTATCAGAGAACATATCTTGAGATCGTCCTAATGCTCTCATAGTATCATTATGAATATATAATCCAAATGAATGAAAGCCTAGGAAAATACATACCCAATTTAGATGTGATATAATAGCATCTCTATGTCGTATGATGCGATCTAGTACATTATTGTAATTTTGTGCAGGATTATAATCTCTAACCATAAATATCGATGCATGAGCACCTGCTCCTACTATACAAAAACCTCCTATCCACATATGATGAGTGAATAAAGATAATTGTGTTGGATAGTCTGTAGCAATATATGGATAAGGGGGCATAGCATACATATGATGAGCTACTATAATACTTAATGAGCCCATCATAGCTAAGTTAATTGCTAGTTGTGCATGCCATGATGTTGTTAAAATTTCATATAAACCTTTATGTCCTTCTCCAGTAAATGGTCCTTTATGAGCTTCTAATATTTCTTTCATGCTATGTCCAATTCCCCAATTAGTTCGGTACATATGTCCAGCAATGAGAAATAATACAGATAGTGCTAAATGATGATGTGCTGTATCAGTTAACCATAATCCTCCTGTGACAGGATTTAGACCTCCTTTAAATGTCAAGAAGTCTGAATACTCATTCCAATTAAGAGTGAAAAAAGGAAGGATCCCTTTACTGAAGCTAGGATATAGCTGTGACATCAATTCTCTATTAATTAAAAATTCATGTGGTAATGGTAATTCTTGAGGTGAAATACCGGAATCCAGTAATTTATTAATGGGTAAAGATATATGTATTTGATGTCCTGCCCATCCAAGGCATCCTAATCCCAATAAACCAGCTAAATGATGATTCATCATAGATTCTGTATTCTGAAACCATTCAAGCTTAGGTGCCGCTTTATGATAATGGAACCAACCTGCAAATACCATTAGTGCAGACATAACAAGTCCACCAATTGCAGTTGCATATAATTGAGTTTCACTTGTTATTCCAGATGCTCTCCAAAGTTGGAAAAAGCCAGATGTGATTTGAACTCCTTGAAAACCTCCACCAACATCTCCGTTTAAAATTTCTTGCCCAACAATTGGCCATACTACTTGTGCACTGGGTTTAATCATTGTTGGATTACTTAACCATGCAACATAGTTAGAAAATTTAGCACCATGGAAATACATGCCACTTAGCCATAGAAAAATAATAGCAAGTTGTCCAAAATGTGCGCTGAAAATTTTTCTTGAAACTTCTTCTAAAGAACTTGTATGACTATCAAAGTCGTGAGCATCTGCATGAAGGTTCCATATCCAAGTAGTTGTCTTTGGACCTTTAGCTAATTTTCTAGAGAAGTGCCCAGGTATAGCCCATTTTTCAAATGATGTTTCTACAGGATTTTTATCTACAGTTACTGTAATTTTTTTTGCCTCTCGCTCTTTTGAGCTAATTGTCATCGAGATTCTCCTCTATTTCTCTCTAAAATGGAGACAGGGAATAAAACGCTCGCTAGAAATATAAAAATATATATTTGCTTATATTAATCTCTTTTTAGAGCATGAGATGCGAGTTTTTATCATTTATTATAATATTATATGTATAAGTTCAATGGTACTTAAAATCTGTTAACAATAGTTAAAATCGTGTTTAGATAGAATCAGATTTATCTCTTTTTGTTTATAATATAGGTTTTACTTTCATTAATGCTTGCCCACAGTCAACAATATCTCCATCATTTACTAATATTTCAGCTATTTCTCCGCTCACTTCTGCTTCTATCTCATTCATTAATTTCATTGCTTCTATTATACAAACAGTCTGTTTTTTATTTACAATGTCATATTGTTCTACAAAAGGTGATTCATTAGGACCAGGTGATCGATAGAAAGTTCCTACCATAGGAGATACTATTGTTGAGTAAGTTTCTGCTTCAGTATTTTGAATTTGTACTGTTTTTTGTTTATTTTTACTTTCTTTATTTATAAATTCAGAATATTGTAGATTTTTATGAGTAATTACTTTGGATGGTTTTATTCCATGATTACTACTAACACGAGTTTTATTAATTGTTAAAGCTAATTTATTACTATTGATATTAATTAATTCAATATTATTTTGTTGTATAACAGATAGAAGTTTTTTTAAATCTTTAATTTTAAGTTGCACTTGAATGAATCTCTCCTTATTTATTGAATTTATGAAGTTATATTTTTTCTATTTCTTCTGGTAGCATCCATATTCTTATGGAATCTTTAAATTCTATAATATACACATCTTTTCCTTTAATATTTTTTTTTCCAACAACAATACCGTAATTTTTTATATAATTATTAATTAGAATATATTTTTTTAGATAGATTGCTTTAATTTTGACAGAATGTTTTAATATTATAGTCATTATTCATGATTAATATATATATTATGTATATGAAAGTATTTATTTTATTTTTATATATAATTTAAATATAAATTGTATTATATTTTTAAACTTTTCTTGTAAGATTTGTTTATTAAATTATATATTTCATTGTATAAACTATAATTAGTTTATGTTTATATAGATATAAAAAATATGGGTTATTTCATATTAATATTAATTATATAGATATATATTGTAATACTATATAAATAAATATAATGCTTATTGCAGATGATCTAGATAAATTACTAGAAATTTTACCAGATTTTATAAAACAACCTCTTGATAAACATCCAAAGAGAAAATATTTAATTGAAGTAGTGATGGATTTAGGTCGAAAGCCAGAAGCTCGTTTTCCAGATGGACCAGAATATTTGTCTAATAGAATAGTAAAATGGCTAGATTTAGATTATTGTATTCAAAGAATAGGAAATTTTAGTGGAGACAATAGATCAGGGATAGAAAGAACTTTGCATCGAATTAGTTCTATTAGAAATAGAAAAGGTAATATCATTGGCTTAACATGTAGAGTTGGTAGAGCAATATTTGGTACAATTAGTATAATTAGAGATCTATTAGAAACGAATCAATCTTTATTATTATTAGGTAAACCAGGCGTAGGTAAAACAACAGCAATAAGAGAGATAGCTAGAGTTTTAGCTGATGAAATGGAAAAAAGAGTTGTTATAATTGATACTTCTAATGAAATTGCTGGTGATGGTGATATACCTCATCCAGCTATTGGCCGTGCTAGAAGAATGCAAGTTGCACGTCCAGAATATCAGCATCAAGTAATGATTGAAGCTGTTGAAAACCATATGCCAGAGGTTATAATTATTGATGAAATAGGAACAGAGTTAGAAGCATTAGCTGCTCGTACAATTGCAGAAAGAGGTGTTCAATTAGTTGGAACTGCTCATGGTAATTATTTAGAAAGTTTAATTAAGAATCCGATTTTAACAGATTTAATTGGTGGAATACAGTATGTCACTTTAGGAGATGATGAAGCTAAGCGTAGAGGTACTCAAAAAAGTATCTTAGAAAGGAAAGCTTCACCAGCTTTTCAAGTTGCAATAGAGATTCATGAGAGAGATAGTTGGATTGTACATGAAAAAGTAGATGAAACTATAGATCATATTTTACAAGGCGTGCCATTATTAATACAGCGTCGAAAATTTATTAAACATGGCTTAATTTCTATTGAATGTGAACAGTCATTATCTACAGATTTTTCTATTCATGCTAATATGAAAGCTAAAAACTCTAAGCTTTCACTTAATAATAAGAATTCATTAATGCAGTCACATTCATTAAATAATCATGAGAAAGTATATTTATCATTTAAAAATAGATCTGCATTAAAATATTTATCTTTAAAAAAGAATAGTAATGTTATTGTAGATAATCATAATAATAAGAGTATACTGTTATATGCTTATTCTGTTAATATTCAACAAATTGAAGCTATTGTAAATACTTTGCAATTACCTTTAGTTTTAACAAGAGATGTAATTCAAGCAGATTTTATATTAGCCTTAAGATCTAATATCAAGCAAAATACAAAACTGAGACAAATTGCTAGATCTAGACAAATAACTATTTATACAATTCAAAATAGTACAGTGCCACATATTACAAGAGCGTTAAAGCAAATGTTGAATATGAATAAGATATCTTATACAAATTGGAAGCAGATATGTAAAAATAAGAAGATGGAAGAAATAACTGCGCTGGCTGAAGTACGTTTTGCTATACAAAAAATTGTACTTGGTAGAAATCAGTCTGTTGAATTATTATCGCGTTTTGCTAATTTGAGAAAATTACAACATCATTTAATTGATTCTTATAATTTAAGGTCTCGTAGTTTTGGAGAAGAGCCTAATAGAAGATTACGCATTTACCCAAATTGATTAGATTAATTTTATCTATTTATATAATTTTCTCTGTTTTATTCTAACTATAGATACAGGTCATAATATTAATATATAATATTTTAAATCAGGAGAATTATTATGTCATCTATTTTTAATAGGGTCCAAGATATTGTTGCTCATCAGTTAGGAGTGGATAAAAATTTAGTGACTTTGGATGCAGATTTTGCTGATGATTTAGGAGCAGATTCATTAGATACAGTTGAGCTTGTAATGGCAATTGAAGAAGAGTTTTCTATTGAAATTCCGGATGAAGATGCGGAAAAGATAGGCACTCTTGAACAAGCGATTGAGTTTATTAAGAAAGCTGTAGAAGATAATTAATTAAAAGCGGAGAGGGTGGGATTCGAACCCACGGAACCTTGCGGTTCATCTGATTTCAAATCAGACGCAATCAACCAACTCTACCACCCCTCCAATTTTATTATGAATATTTTATCAGATTTAAGACTATAAATACAATATTACATATTATAGTCTATTATTTTGATTTATTCGTATGTAGCTTGACCTGTAAATTTTTTCTTTATAGGATTATCATTTTTTCCTATAGAATGTTCTATATTGCCTACGCCTGTTCTTCCAGGGTTAGATTTTTCTGGTGCTACACCATCTTTGGGATGTAAATATTGGACTTCTCCATTTGGAAATATTCTATAAATTTTGAAATCATTAATTTTAAAAACACTTTTTAACTGTGAACTTAGAGCAAGGCATTGCTCTTTTTTTGCCAAATACAATAGATTGTCATCTTCTCTCATAATGGCAGCTCCACCCGTTGGCATTTCAAATATCTGTTCTTTTTTGCTAGTCCATGTAATAGCATATTTTTCTTCTATTTCAGCAGCTCTAAGCCAACCACCAGTGCTCCCACCAAAAGTTGGAGAAGGCATTTTTAAATCTATAGTATTCATGATAATATTATTTAATTAATTATTTTAATATTTATATTTTATAATAAGCATTATTATTTAGTTTTATTTATTACGTCAAAAAAGAAATAAAGCTTTATGAAATGCATTATGTTTATCTTACGGTAGTTGAAATTTTACAAGAATCAATAGGAGGAATTAAATAGAGTTTTAATAAATTTTTTCCTAATCCAATATATAGAGGAATTTTTTGTAAGTTTTTGATTATTATATTATTTTTTTGATTATCAATTTCTATTAAAAGTTTATTTTGTGTTGCACATTCGTCTAAGTATTTAAAAAAGTTAGGTGTATCTATATTTAATGCCACTGGGAAAATACGAGATGCGCTTTCATTAGTTTTTCTTATTACTTGCATATCATATTGTCTAGGATCTAAGCCAATAGATTTATAGAATTCAGATCTTTGTAAGTCATTTAGATACATTGTTGCGAATACACTAAGTAAAAAAAATCTACACCATAATCTTGATTGTAAATTGTTTAAAAATTGTGGTTGAGATTTTAGTAATGCAGCAAAAAAATCCCCATGTCGATTTTCATCTTGACACCAATTTTCAAAGAATTTAAAAATTGGATAAATGCGATGCTCTGGATGTTGTTCTAAGTGTCTATAAATTGTAATATATCTCCAGTATCCAATTTTTTCTGATAAATAAGTGGCATAAAAAATAAATTTAGGAGAAAAAAAAGTATATTTTCTGCTTTTTGTTAAAAAGCCAAGATCTAATGAAAGATTAAAATCACCGATAGCTTTGTTTAAGAAACCTGCATGTCTTGCTTCGTCTCTAGACATCAATAAAAAACATTCTGCTATAATAGGACTTGTATATTGTAATCTTCTAGATAATTCTTTATACAATAAAAATCCAGAAAATTCTGCTGTACATGATCTTTCTAAGAATTCTATAAATAAAGCTTTAGTTCTCTTATCTAAGTTCTCCCAAGTTTGCTCAAATTCTTCATCACGAATAAAATGCTGTTTATTATAATCGGCTCTAAATTCTTGTAATATTGCTTCAAACTCGTCTAAGTTTAAAGATATATCAAGCTCTGCCATTTCTTCAAAATCAGTTGTATAGAATCTAGGTGTTAATAAAGTTTCTTTTGCTGGTATTTTGTTTTTATTTATAGTAGTTTGCATATTTGCATATATAATATAAAATAATAATATGTATTTCTTAATGATTAAAAGCAATTAATTCTATACTAACTCTAACTTCTGTTTTCTTTACTGATAATTGTTAAAATTTTACATTTCTTGATTTTATTATATCCAAATAAATAGATTTTATGATGAAAAAAATTTATTTGTATTTTATTATAGTTATTATATTAATAGTAATTAAGTAAAATCTATAAAATTTTTAAGGAAGTAGTATAAATATGGATATTTTAAGTTTAGGCTGGGGTTCTTTTTTAGCTGTTTTTACATTTTCAGTTGCCTTGGTTGTTTGGGGTAGAAATGGTTTTTAATTATTAAAACACCTGTGTATAAATATTAGTTATCAAGAAATAGTATAAATATGGAGTATAAATATGTTACATGAAATCATTACAGCAAGTATTATAAGCTCAACTTTAATCTTAATCGGTTTATTATTAGGTTTTATTTTATTAAAAATACAAGGTGATTAAATATAATATAATTTAGTTTAATTAATAGATTGTATATGGTAAAATATATACATAGTGTTTTATCATATTTTTATTTATTATCTAATGAAATTAATCTGGTATATTATTAGCTTTTTTGTTATTGTTTTTATATTAGTGAATAACCCTAAGTCTTCTAGTATAGGTAATTTAGCAAATCAAGGGCAATTATTAAATTCTACACGTAGTACAGAAAAAAAATTACAACTAATAACCATTTTATTTATTATTAGTTTTTTTGTACTAACTGTATTCAATTCTATTTATCTATAAATATAATTCTATAATTAGCTATATATATGTTTATTCCAAAAGATATTTGTCCAGTGCCATTTGATCAACAGCCTTTAAATGAATATATTTCTTTAAAGAAATCTTTGTTTTTTTCTTCAGTAACTTTTGAGATCAATAAATCTTTTCAAATTATGTTATATTTTATTGCTTTATCATTAATTTGTTTTATACCTGTTATATTATCAGGCGTAACGTACACAATATTAAATTTAAAGTTACTTATTACAGATTTAATTGCATTTAATATTATATCAATAGCAATATTTATTAGAGTATATTTAGGATGGTCTTATGTAATGAAAAGATTATTAAGTGCAACAGTATTTTATGAAGAGTCTGGTTGGTATGATGGTCAATTATGGATAAAAACTCCAGAAATGATAACGAAAGATCGTTTAATTGGTTTATATGAAATTTATCCTCTATTGCAAAGAATTAACTATACTTTATTTATCATGATACTTTTATTTGCAATAGAAGGCTTCACTTATTATTTGCTTTAATGCATAATAATAGATTATATTGTAGTTGAAACGCGGGGTAGAGCAGTCTGGTAGCTCGTCGGGCTCATAACCCGAAGGCCAGTGGTTCAAATCCATTCCCCGCTATATTATTTCATCTTCTTATTAGAAAATCTATAGATTATGTTATATTGTTTAATATTATTATGTGATAAATTTTGTGAGAAAATTTTAATGATACTAAACAATACTTGCATTAGAGTTGGACAACAGGCACCTGATTTTTCTGCCACATCAGTATATGATCAAGAATTTAAACAAGTTAAATTGTCAGATTATTTAGGTAAATATGTAATTTTATTATTTTATCCTTTGGATTTTACGTTTGTATGTCCTACAGAAATAACTGCATTTAGTGATTCTTATTCAGATATAAAAAATTTAAATGCAGAAATTTTAGCTATATCAGTAGATAGTGAGTATTCCCATTTAGCTTGGTTACAAACAGATCGTGATTCTGGAGGTTTAGGAGATTTAAAATATCCTCTAGTATCAGATTTAACAAAACAAATAAGCTTATCTTATAACGTATTAACAGAATCAGGTAAAGCATTAAGAGGATTATTTATTCTAGATAAAGAAGGTATTTTACAGCATGCATTAATTAATAATCTAGATTTTGGTCGTAGTGTAAATGAAACATTGAGAACTTTGCAGGCTATTCAACATGTTCAAGCAAATCCAGATGAAGTTTGTCCAGCTAATTGGCAACCAGGTAGTCCAACTATCATAGCAAATCCGAAACAAGCAAAAGAATATTTTAGTTCTATATAATAAATGTTGTGATCTTCAAAAATTGTAATATGATCATAATGCATACAGTCTTATTGTATTAATTAATAATTAGATTAATCATGTATATATTAAGGTAAGGAAGTATTTATGGCTACCAATTTAGCACAGCAATTACGCGAAGGAACAACTAAATCTCATAGCATGGCTGAAAATGTCAGTTTTGTAAAGTCTTTTTTAGGTGGTGTAGTTGATAAAAAATCATATAGGAAATTAGTCGCAAATTTATTTTTTGTATATACTGCAATTGAAGAAGAAATAGAGCGAAATAGAGAAAATATTGCTATTAAAACTATTTATTTTCCAGAATTAAAGAGAACATCTAGTTTAAGTCAAGATTTATCATATTATTATGGTTTAGATTGGCTGAATGAAGTAGAACCTTCATTAGCAACTCAAGCTTATGTAAGTAGAATTCATGATATAGGCATAAATCAACCTGAATTATTAATTGCTCATGCTTATACTAGATATATGGGTGATTTATCTGGTGGTCAAATTTTAAAAAAAATTGCACAAAATGCTATGCAGTTATCAGGTTCTAATGGAACAGCTTTTTATGATTTTCCTGATATTGAAGATGACAATACATTTAAAAAAATATATCGTGATGCAATGGATAATGCACCATTAGACGATCATCAAATAAGTCAGATCATTGCAGAAGCAAATATAGCTTTTAATTTAAATATGAAAATTTTTCAAGAATTAAATTCTAATTTGATTAAAATTATGATTATGCTTTTATTAAGTACAATTAGCAATTTTCGTAGAAAAATTGTTTGATTCAGTTACATAAAATTTGTATTAATTGAATAAATTGACTTTGTGTATTATAAGAAATAATATATATTTACCCTATCTTGTATGTTATAGTAACATATATTTTTATGAATAAAATAACTCTATAATGTACAAATTAAAAACTTCAAAATCCATAAAAAAGAGATTTAAAGTGACAGCTAGCGGAAAATTATTGAGACATCAATCATCTCGTAGTCATTTATTGCAAAAAAAATCTCCTAGTCGTAAACAAAAATTAAGAACAGTAGTTATTGTAGCTAAAGCTGACTATTTATCTTTTAAAGATAAATTACCATATTCTTTTTAGGTTATTTGTTTAAGTTAATTAGATTGTATAATATTTATTATTTTAAGGATTAATGATTGTTTATGACCCGTATTAAACGAGGTAATGTTGCACGTAAAAGAAGAAAAAAAATCTTGAAATTATCTAAAGGTTTTAGAGGTTCACATGGATCCCTATTTCGTACAGCTAAACAACAAGTATTTAAAGCATTAAGATATTCATATGTAGGTAGAAAAAATAAAAAACGTGATTATAGACGCTTATGGATTACACGTATAAATGCAGCTGTTCGTCCTTACAATATTACATATCATGAATTTATTTGTCGTCTTAAGAAAACAAAAATCGGTTTGAATAGAAAAATGTTAGCTCAAATTGCAATTATGGATGTTCATACTTTTAAAGTAATTGTTAAATATACTTTATAATTTCTTTATTTCAAGTACATGATTTTGTAAATCTGTTCTTGAAATAAAAAGTCTGTATCAGTATTTATTTAATTCTATTTAATATATAATTGCTTATTAATTTTAAAGTTTTGATGGCTTCAGAATTCTGATTATTATTTAATGCTTGTAATGCTCCTTGAATATGTTCTTGCGCTAAATCTTTTGCTTTTTCTATTCCATTTGTTTTTTTTATTATTCGTACTACTTCTTGTATATCTCCTTTATTTTGAAATTCCCTTTCAATAAAAGGATATAATTCATTTGATCCTTGTAAAGCAAATAGTAATGGTGCTGTTAAATTACCATTTCTTAAGTCAGAACCAGGAGGTTTTCCTAAAATATCTTTTTGTCCTGTAATATCTAAAATATCATCTATAATTTGAAAAGCTAATCCTAAATGCTTGCCATATATATAGAAATCTTTTTGTGTATTGTTATTTTTATTACTTAGCATAGCAGTCCCTTGACAGCTTGCTGCTATTAAAGATGCTGTTTTATAAAAGGATTTTTCTATATAATCATCTATTGATAGAATAGTCTCAAAATTATTAATTCCTTGCCTGATTTCTCCTTCAGCAAAATCTGTAATAACTTTGGAAATAGTTTTTACAACTTCTAAGTTATTCAGATTAGCTAAATACCAAGAGGATTGTGCAAATAAAAAATCTCCTGCTAGTATAGCGATTTTTGTATTAAATGTGCTATGTACAGTCATTATTCCTCGTCGTGTTTGACAGTCATCAATTACATCATCATGTACAAGGCTAGCAGTATGTATAATTTCTGTTATTTCTGCCAATCTGCGATGTTCTGCTCGTATATTTTTAGATGTAGCTTGAGCTACAAGTAAAACTATAGCAGGACGAATTCTTTTGCCTCCTGCATTAAATAAATGTTCTGCAGCAGCATAAAGTATAGGATTTCTAGCCCCAACCATCATTTTTAAATTTGTATCCAATATATATAAGTCTTCTTTTATAGGAAAAAAGATATTTGTTGATGTTACCATATTTTAAAAATTGTAATCAAAAAATGTAAGTGGGACAAAATATTATAACAATATTCTATCTGAGTATGATATTCAATGTTTATTTCCTTTATTTACGAAGCTACTATATATTACAAGTAATATAAATATTTTTTAATATATAAATTCAATGATAATGTAATTAGCATCTCTTCTTATGTGTTTATTTTTATTTAATTCAACAAGGTAGTACAATATTTATGAGTAAAAATCAAAAAATTCATTTACCATCAACATTATCTGAATCCAACAATATTGATGCTCAAACTATGTTTCTATTATATAAAGATATGTTATTAGGGCGTAGCTTTGAAGATATGTGTGCTCAAATGTATTATCGTGGTAAAATGTTCGGTTTTGTCCATTTATATAATGGTCAAGAAGCTGTTTCAACAGGTGTAATTAAAGCTTTAGAAAAAGATGATTATGTATGTAGTACTTACCGGGATCATGTTCATGCGTTAAGTAAGGGCGTATCACCTAGAGAAGTAATGGCAGAATTATTTGGTAAAGAAACAGGATGTAGTCGCGGTAGAGGTGGCTCTATGCATATCTTTTCGGCACAGAATAATTTCTTAGGTGGATTTGCTTTTATTGGAGAAGGTATACCTATTGCTACAGGTGCAGCATTTCAAAGCATCTATAGAAATGAGGTATTAAAATCTAATCAAGCAATGCGTGTTACAGCTTGTTTCTTTGGAGATGGTACAAGTAACAATGGTCAATTTTTTGAATGTTTAAATATGGCTGTTTTATGGAAACTACCTATTATTTTTGTGGTAGAAAATAATCAATGGGCGATTGGAATGGCTCATCACAGATCATCCTCTTCTCCTGAAATACATAAAAAAGCTAATGCTTTTGGTTTACCTGGTATAGAAGTAGATGGAATGGATGTATTGGCTGTAAGAGAAGTTGCACAAAAAGCTATTGATAGGGCTAGATTAGGTGAAGGACCTACTTTAATTGAAGCTTTAACTTATCGTTTTCGAGGTCATTCTTTAGCAGATCCTGATGAATTGCGTTCAAGACAAGAGAAAGAAGCTTGGTTAGTGCGTGATCCTATTAAGCGTTTAAAAAAACATATGATAAAGCATGGAATTGTTACTCAAGAAAAAATAGATGAAATATATTCAAATACTAAAGCTGAAATAGATGATGCTATAGATTTTGCATTGTCTAGTCCAGAACCAAGTTTACAAGATTTAAAGTGTTATTTATTTGCTGATAGTGAATAATTAATAGCAATATTTATTATAAATCATTTAAATTTAATTTAAGAAATATATATTATGTCTAAAGTTTTTATGTTTGATGCTTTAAGAGAAGCTACAGATGAAGAAATGCAAAAGGATATGTCAGTTTTTGTTTTAGGTGAAGATGTTGGTCATTATGGAGGATCTTATAAAGTTACAAAAGATTTACATGCAAAGTATGGTGATTTAAGGGTTTTAGATACTCCTATTGCTGAAAATAGTTTCATGGGTATGGCAATTGGCGCTGCTATGACAGGCTTAAGACCTATTGTTGAAGGTATGAATATGAGTTTTCTTTTATTAGCTTTTAATCAAATTTCAAATAATGCTGGAATGTTACGTTATACTTCTGGCGGAAATTTTAAAATACCAATTGTAATACGTGGTCCAGGTGGTGTTGGTAGACAATTAGGCGCAGAACATTCTCAAAGGTTAGAAGCATATTTTCAGGCAATACCAGGTTTAAAAATAATTGCTTGCTCCACTCCTTATAATGCAAAAGGTTTATTAAAATCAGCAATACAAGATGATAATCCTGTCATTTTATTTGAGCATGTTCTTTTATACAATTTACAAGAAGATTTACCAGAGACAGAATATTTTTTACCTTTAGATAAAGCTGAATTAGTAAAAGAAGGTAAAGATATTACTATTGTAACTTATTCTAGAATGCGTCATCATGTCATGGAAGCTGTAAAAGAATTAGAAAAAGAAGGATATGATATAGAAGTAATAGATTTAATTTCTTTAAAGCCAATAGATATTAATACGATTGGTTCATCTTTAATGAAAACTCATAATTTAATTATTGTAGAGGAATGTATGCGAACAGGTGGAATTGCTGCAGAAATAATTGCTCAAGTAAATGATAGATATTTTGATGAGCTTGATTCTCCTATTATTAGATTATCTTCTCAAGATATACCAACTCCTTATAATGGAACTCTTGAAAATGCAACTATTATACATCCTAAACAGATAATTGATGCTGTAAAAAAATTATTACACTCTTAATTAATTATTTAATGAAATAAGTAAGCATATAAGCTTACTTATTTATGATATATCAATTTTATTAATAATTAAAAATTCATGTCAGCAGCTTGAACTTTTTCCCATTGTTTTTTCTTTAAAACAAAGAAAATTTGAGCTAATGTTACAGCAAAAAAGAAAAGAATCATTCCTTTAATGCGATCTGGGCTTTGTAGTACAATTTCAGTTTCATTTTGTCCAAAACCTCCTACATTAGGATCTTTAGTTATGATTTGATTTGTAGTAATACTATTGCCTTCCGATACAATTATATCTAGTCCATTAGGAATATTTTGTGTAATTATATTACCATCTATTTTTTCTATATTAATTGTATAACCACCTTTATCTAATGTATTAATTTTAATAATTTTACCAGCTGTATTTGAACTAATTAGATTGTTATTTGACTTTTCACCAGTAGGATATACTTGTCCTCTTCCTCTATTTCCTCCTACATATATAGGATATTTTAAGAAATGGACACTCTTATTTTTACTTGGGTCTGGTGATAATATAGGGAAAATAATCTCCTTGTTTTTATCGCCAGGAATAGGACCAACTACAAGAATATTCTCTTTTAATGTATTGTATGGTTGAATATATATGCCTTTTATTTTTTCTTTTACTTCTTTTGTAATCAGGCTATTAGGTGCTAATTTAAAGCCTTCTGGTAATACAACTATAGCCCCAACATTTAAAGATCCTTTTGTTCCATTGCTAAGAATTTGTTTGTTATTAATATCGTATGGAATTTTGACTACAGCTTCAAATACAGTATTGGGTAGTACAGCTTGTGGTGTTTCAATTTCTACAGGTTTTTGTGCTAAGTGACAATTTGCACATACAATACGTCCTGTAGCTTCTCTTGGATCTTCATAACCTTGCTGTGCATAAATAGGAAATGCAAGTGTTTTTATAGGGTTTATTACGCTTATACTAATAATGCTAAATAATATTAATAATAATGATTTTATATATGTTAGGAAATATTGTAGATTTTGATTCATATTTTTTGTTAATGTTTTTTTAAGAAATACTATATCCTTTATTAATAATAGCATTCTATATTTGTTATTGTTAATAAATATAGCTTATTCGTAGATTTTTAATTAATCGTCAAGTTTTTATTTATTTAAGCTTTTTAAAATGATAATTCCACTTAAATATAGAATAAATAAAGCAAATGACATTAATGTTTGAGTAAGGGGATCTGTTGAAGGTGTTAATACAGCACTAATAATTGTTGAGATAAAGATAATATATTTCCAATAAGATAACATCTTTTGTGATGATAAAATGCCTGAAAAGCCTAAAATGATTTGTATTATAGGTACTTGAAAGACTAGTCCTGTACTAAATAGTAGTAATAAAATAAAATTAAAGTATTCTTCAAATGACCAAATAGGTTCAACAATATCTGCACCATAATAAATAAAAAAATTTAAGGCAGCAGGAGCTAATATTTTATAGGAAAATAATATACCTATAAAAAAAAGAATAATGGATGACATTAATGTAGGAATTAATAATGATGCTTCTTTTTTAGTTAATCCAGGTAAAATAAATAATACTATTTGGTAAATAATAAATGGGCTGCTTAATATAAATCCTGTATATAAAGCTACTTTGATTGAAGCAAAAAAATATTCACCAGGTGCTAATTGGAGAAATTTAATTCCGAGTGCAGGTTGTTGTAGTAAATATGCAATATTTTTTATGTATATAAAGCATATAGTAGTAATTATACAAAATATAATTAAGGCAATTAACATTCTTTGTCTTAATTCTTCTAGATGTTCAAAAATAGACATTTTTGCTTCATTATTCCATTCTTTTTTCATTATATTTATATCCATAAAAAGATCTATATATTGTGAATTGTAGTTTTATTTAAAATAATTTGATATACATATTGTATATGTAATTCTTTAGTAACTATCTTTGAATGAAGATGTTTATAAATATCAATAGTTTAATTTTTTAGTTTTTGATATTTATTACAAAATTTATCTTTATTCAAGGTAGCTTTATTTTAACCTATATTATAGAAGTAAGTATTTTGATAATACATAATACGAGAATTAATAGTATATAAAATTTTGTCGTGCTATTTTATATTTGTCATATAATTAGATTATTATTGCATGATGATTCAAATAAGTTAAAAAAATAATGCAGCTGAAGGAGATATTTTTTCATGATTGTTAAGGCAAGTGGGGGAAGTCCAGTTGTACGACCACAACTTTATCGAACAGCATCAATCTCAACTATTGCTCTAGCAGAGCAGCAAGATAGGTTTTTGCAATTAGGTGAATTGAATGAGTTAGTGGCGTTTCTTAATTCGGGAAATAAGCGTTTAGAAGTTGCAGATTTAATTAAAAAAAATGCAAATATTTTAGTTGCAAAAGCTGCAGATAAAATTTTTGTTGGAGGATCGGCTATTTCTTATTTAGAAAGACCTCAAGCAGCATTTTTATCATCTGATGCACCAGATCAGATGATGAATTTACAGCAATTATCAGGGGATACTCAAAATAGTATATTTGGAGGTTTAAAATCAGTTTTTAGTGGTGGCGATACATTACCTCCAGGATTTAAGCCCATTAATGTAGTTCGTTATGGCTCTACAAGAATGAAAAAATCTTTACGTGATTTGGATTGGTTTTTAAGATATTTAACATATGCAATAATTGCAGGAGATCCAAATATTTTATCAGTTAATATTCGTGGTTTAAGAGAATTAATTGATAATGCTTGCTCTAGTGCAGCAGCCACAGTTGCATTAAGGGAAATGCGTAAGTTTGCTTTGACTATTTTCAATGAAGATCTTGAAGGTCAAGTTTTAGTTAAAGAATATTTTGATATTGTTATTGCAGAATTTGATGCACCTTCATTAACAGATAAATTAAGAAAGAGAGAATATTCAGATTTACAAGGATTACGCTTACCTCAAATATATGCTAAAGCCGGTGTGTCTAAGCAGAGATTTGTTATGAAAACTAGTTTATCTTCGGATGAAAAAAACATAGTGATTCGTGCATGCTATAGACAAGTTTTTGAAAGGGATATTGTAAAAGGATATAGCATTTCTTTTGATAATTTAGAATCTCAGGTTAAGAATGGAAAAATCTCTATTAAAGAATTTATACGATTAATTGGTAAATCAACTATTTATATTAAACAATTTGTAGAGCCTTTTGTAAATAGTAGAGTTTTAGAATTAGCTTTTCGTCATTTTTTAGGTAGAGGGCCTAGCTCATTAGAAGAGTTTCAAAAATATTTTTCTATTCTTTCAATAAGAGGATTAGATGGATTGGTTGATAGCTTGATAAATTCAGAAGAGTATGCTGATTATTTTGGTGAAGAAACAGTACCTTATGAAAGAAGTTTAGGAGAAGAAGCTCAAGAATCACGTAACTGGGGACCTCAGATAGATCTACTAAATTATAGTGCTCCATTTAGAAAAATTCCTCAGTTCATTACTCTATTTAGTGATTATAAAAAAAATCTACCGGATCAACATCCTTATGGTTTAAGTAATGATCCTCTATTAATTCAATTTGGAGCTATTTTTCCTAAAAACCTTGTTAATTTAAGAAAAAAATCAGCTCCTTTTGGAAAAGATACGCGTCGTATCTTAGTACGTCGAGGACCAGGTATTTATAGCCAGATGAGTAATCCTAATGCGAGATCTAGATTAGTTGGTTCATTGGGTCCTAAGATTTTTAAAATGAATGGAGGTAGTTCTTCAAATATAAACCTAGATTCAATTATTGTAGCTTCTTATTTACGAGTTTTTGGTAGACTTATATATGAAGAAGAAAAATTAGTACTTAAAAAATTTGAAAGTCAAGTTAAAGATGGAAAAATATCTATAAAAGATTTTGTACGTGCACTTGCAAAATCATCTATCTTTAGAGCATTATATTGGGAGCCTTTATATATATGTAAAGCAATTGAATATATTCATAATAGGCTTTTAGGTAGACCAACTTATGGGCGTCAAGAGATTAATCAATATTTTGAAGTCGTTTATAAGAAAGGTTATTACAGTATGATAGATGCAATTATTGATAGTCCAGAATATTCAGAATCTTTTGGAGATAATATTGTTCCTTATGAGCGTTATACAACTTCAGCAGCAATTGCTTCAAGAAGTTTAAGATCTGGAATGAATATATTTAAAGTGCAGCAACATATTACTGTTCAAGAAAAGTTTATTACTTTAGGTAATATCGGTGAAGTTCGAAGTCAAAATAGTATTAAGAGAAGGATACATCAGGGTGTTACTGAAATACGAGATCAGCAAGTTATTTTCAGAAGAATAGATTCTTCTAATTTAGCAGATCAATTGCAAGTTTTAAGAGCTACTTATCGTCAAGTTTTTGAAAGAGATTTAAATTCTTTTGATATAGGTGATAGTTTTTATAACTTAGAAAAAGCATTTTTGGCCAAAGAAATTACAGTTCAGCAATTAATTGAAAAATTGGGATCATCATCATTATATTGTAAAGAATTTTATCAGCCATATCCTAATACTAAAGTAATAGAATTAGGTACAAAGCATTTACTTGGTAGAGCTCCAAATAATCAAGCAGAAATTCGATATTATAATCAAATTTTAGCTTCACAAGGCTTGGTTGCTTTTATTTCTACTTTAGTTAATAGTAAAGAATATAATGCAATATTTGGTTCAAATACAGTACCATATCGTCGTTTTCCGACTTTACCAGCTGCTAATTTTCCAAATACAGAAAAACTATATAACACTTTAACGAAACAAAATCAGCTGATTGTTATTCCAAGCTTTAGTGCGATTATTGGTAATCAATAATTGTAAATATGTATAATATTGATAGATCTTTCTTGCTTTAGTACTTTGCAAGAAATATTTTTTATTAAATATAAAGAAAACATAAAAAAAAGTGTTTTTCTTTATTTGTTAATTATATTATTATCATATGTCTTAGTATATTATTATTATTGAATTTGAGTTAGCTGACATTGACTATGAAAGCATTTGAGGAGTTTTATTTATGAGTATTGTGACTAAATCAATTGTTAATGCAGATGCAGAAGCTAGGTATTTAAGTCCTGGAGAGTTAGAGCGTATAAAAAGTTTTGTATTATCTGGAAAACGTCGTTTAAGAATAGCGCAGATTTTAACAGATAATCGAGAATTAATTGTAAAACAGGGTGGACAACAATTATTTCAAAAACGTCCAGATGTGGTATCACCTGGAGGAAATGCATATGGTGAAGAGATGACAGCAACCTGTTTAAGAGATTTAGATTATTATTTACGTTTAGTTACTTATGGAATAGTTGCAGGTGATGTTACACCTATAGAAGAAATAGGCTTAGTTGGTGTTAAAGAAATGTATAATTCACTAGGTACTCCTATTTCAGGTGTAGCAGAAGGTGTGAAGTCAATGAAAAGTGTCGCTTGTTCTTTATTATCAGGTGAAGATTCTGCAGAAGCAGGATTCTATTTTGATTATACTTTAGGAGCGATGCAGTAAATAAGTATATTATTTGAAATTTTAATTAATGTAGAAAGATCTAAAGGAAATGAAATATTATGCAAGATGCTATTACTTCTGTAATTAATACCGCTGATGTACAAGGTAAATATTTAGATGATAATTCTGTAGAAAAGCTTCGAGGTTATTTTCAAACAGGTGAATTGCGTGTGCGTGCAGCTGCTACAATTGCAGCTAATGCTGCAACAATAATTAAAGAGTCTGTAGCAAAAGCTTTATTATATTCAGATATTACTAGACCAGGTGGCAATATGTATACTACTCGTAGATATGCAGCTTGTATCAGAGATCTAGATTATTATCTGAGATATGCAACATATGGTATGTTAGCAGGAGATCCATCTATTTTAGATGAGCGAGTCTTAAATGGTTTAAAAGAAACATATAACTCTTTAGGAGTACCTATTGGTGCAACTATTCAAGCTATTCAAGCAATGAAAGAAGTTACAACAAGTTTAGTTGGAACAGATGCAGGAAAAGAAATGGGTTTGTATTTTGATTATATTTGTTCAGGATTAAGTTAAATATATAATAATAAGGAGGTTTTCTTTGACCTCCTTTTCTTATGTTTTTTTAATTATTTAATACATTAGCTGCTTGTACACGAGCACGAGCTTTTCTTAAGTTTTGAGTCGCTTCTATTTTTTCTTTATTAGTTTTTGCTTCTTCTAATAAATAGGTAGCCTCTTCTAAATTATTTTGAGCAGTATTTATATCTACTTCAGAAGCTTCTTCAGCACCATTTACAAGGATTGTAATATTATTATTCTCAACTTCAGCAAATCCACCTAATAGTATAATTGGTATCCATTCTTTTTCAATACGTACACGCATAACACCAATATCTAATGCGGTTAAAAGAGGAATATGTCCTGTTAAAATTCCTAATTGACCTGTACTACTTGGTAAAATAACTTCTTCAGCATTTGCATCCCATACAGTTCTATCAGGAGCAATGACACGTATATTTAATGTCATAATTTCTATCCTTATTATTTATTTTAGGGTTTCAGCTTTTGCAATAGCTTCTTCAATATCCCCAACTAAATAAAAAGCTTGTTCTGGTAGATCATCAAGATCACCTTTTAAAATCATTTGAAATCCTTTAATAGCTTGTTCTAATGATACATATTTACCAGGAGAACCAGTAAATACCTCTGCAACAAAGAAAGGTTGAGATAAGAATCTTTCAATTTTTCTAGCCCTTGCTACTATTAAACGATCTTCTTCTGATAATTCATCTAATCCTAGAATAGCAATGATATCTTGAAGTTCTTTATATCTTTGTAAAGTAGATTTAATGTTTTGAGCTGTACTATAATGTTCTTCACCAACAATATTTGGTTGTAGCATTGTTGAAGTTGAGTCTAAAGGATCAACAGCAGGATAAATACCCTTAGCAGCTAATCCTCTTGATAATACTGTTGTTGCATCTAAATGGGCAAATGTTGTCGCAGGTGCAGGATCTGTTAAGTCGTCAGCAGGTACATATACTGCTTGAATAGATGTAATAGAACCGTCTTTAGTAGATGTAATTCTTTCTTGTAAAGCTCCCATTTCTGTAGCAAGGGTTGGTTGGTATCCCACAGCAGAAGGCATGCGTCCTAAAAGTGCTGAAACTTCAGAACCTGCTTGTACGAATCTAAAAATATTATCAATAAATAATAATACATCTTGTTTATTAATATCTCGGAAATATTCTGCCATAGTTAATGCTGTTAAGCCAACACGCATTCTTGCACCAGGTGGTTCATTCATTTGCCCATAGACAAGCGCAACTTTAGAATCTGTTAGTTGATCTGCATTGATAACTTTAGATTCTTTCATTTCTTCATATAAATCATTACCCTCTCTGGTTCTTTCTCCTACACCACCAAAAACAGATACGCCACCATGAGCTTTGGCAATATTGTTAATTAATTCCATAATTAATACTGTTTTACCTACACCTGCACCACCAAATAAACCAATTTTTCCTCCTCGTCTATAGGGTGCTAATAAATCTACTACTTTAATACCGGTTTCAAAAATAGAAGGTTTCGTTTCTAATTGTGTGAAAGAAGGTGCTGATCTATGAATAGGTAATACATCTTTTGAAGCAACATCTCCTAAATTATCTACAGGTTCTCCTAACACATTAAAAATTCTTCCTAAAGTGGGTATACCTACAGGAACTGTTATAGGCGCTCCTGTGTCAACTACTTCAATTCCTCTTTGAAGTCCATCTGTAGAACTCATTGCTACAGCTCTTACTCTATTATCTCCTAATAATTGTTGTACTTCACAAGTTATAATATTATCAGGTCCTTGCACTTTTAATGCATTAAATACTCTAGGTAATTGTCCATTAGGAAATTCTATATCCAGTACAGGACCAATAATTTGTGTTACAGATCCTTTAGTTGTTGTTGTTACCATTATTATCTAATAATTAGTTTATAGTCAATAGATAGAATTTCTGCTAATTTTTATATTTATAAAAATAAGGTTTGTTACTAATATAACTAATAACATTGTAGATTAAAAATAGATATTTAATTCATAATTTTTTAAATGAATTATGAAAATATTATATAGATTAAACATAGTTATATTTTTATAGACAAAGATTTTTATTTTTTTATTGTTTTTAACCAATTTTGGGCTTCTATATAATTATTAGGTGCTAAGTATATTGCTTGTTGCCAGTACTCTGCTGCTTTATCAAACATAGATTTTGAGATAGTTGTATTGTTTTTATTTGCAGCTTTTAATCCTTGATAATGATATATTACAGCAATATTATTAAGTGCTTGTGGTAATTTTGCATTGAGTTCTAAAGCTTGATGATAATACTCTAATGCTTTAATATGTTCACCATTACTTGCATAAATAAGGCCTATATTATATAATATATATGATCTATCATATGGATCTTCTTCTAAAGCTAGTGCTTCATAGTAATTATCTAAAGCTTCTGCGTACTCACCTTCTGATTGTGCTGACATACCATCACGATAATAGCAAAAAGCTTGTTTTTCTTCTTTGCTTGTTGGTAATATTTTTAAAATAATGTCTGCGAGTACTGTAAATGTTTTGTCTATAAAATTATCGTTTTTTTGAGAGCGAGGCATAATATTTTTTTGGTTTTATTTATTCAATGAAATTTTTTCTTTATTGTACTATTTTAATTGTTTATTATATTTTTAATATTTAATTTTTTTTATAAGTATAAAAAATTTCATTAGTTCATTTATATAAGCTAAATATGTTTTAATAAATTATGAGTATATTATATATAAAGAGTTAAACAAAAAATGGTTAATCAATTATTAATTATAAATAAAGTATCATCATATTGTAATGCATGCATTTTAAGTGATAAGAAAGAAAGCATTTTATTATTAATGAATCCGAAAATAATTTATTTGCTAGAAGGTCTTAATAAAAAATCGGTTCAAAATTTAAATGATTTAGATACTTCTTTTCATAATATAGAAGAAGTGGATAATAATGATTCATTTTCTACTAAATTTGATAAAAAGTATAAAAATAGTATGAAAATTATTGATCCATTAGAAACAAAAAAAACAAAATTAAAATCAAGGAAAAAAATACGAAATAAGATACATGTAGAGCATGATGATATTTTTCTTGATAAAAATAAAAATCTTAATTCAGATGTAGATAGTTTAACAATGTCTTTAATGAGACCAATCAATTCTATTAAGCAAAAGAAAAAAAATCGCTTGAAATCAGAATCAAATTTAAGTCAGCTTTCTTCTGTTTTGAATGAATTAGATAAAGACTCCTCTGATATATTTATAGACAACAAAGAAATTTTTTTAGAAAATCCTTTAACGATACAAGAATTATCTGATCAATTAAAGATACCAGTTGCTGAAATTATTACATGGTTATTCTTAAAAGGTATTTCTGTAACTATTAATCAACTTGTTGATATTTCTATTGCTACAGAAGTAGCAAAAAATTATAAGTTCAATATTATTAATTCATCTATAACTAAAGAAGAAATATTGAAATCAAATACAATTGTAAAATCTAATACAGGCCTAAAAAGACCACCCATTATAACAATATTTGGTCATGTAGATCATGGTAAAACAACACTACTTGATAAAATAAGACAAACCAATCTTACTAATAATGAAGTAGGAGGTATCACTCAAGCAATTGCTGGATATGAAGTACAGTGGGACAATAATAGTATTCAAGAAAAATTAGTATTTTTAGATACTCCAGGTCATGAAGCATTTTCAAGTATGAGAAATCGTGGGGCTCAAGTAACAGATATAGCTATATTAGTTATTGCTGCAGATGATGGACTAAAACCTCAAAGCTTAGAAGCCATAAATCATATTTTAGAGAGAAAAATACCTTTTATTGTAGCAATTAATAAAATAGATAAAGAAAGTAGCAATGTAAATAAATTAAAACAGGAGCTTGCTGAATATGAAATTATTAGTGAAGATTGGGGGGGAGAAGTTCCAATTGTAGAAATAAGTGCATTAAAAGGAACTAATATCGATATTCTATTATCCAATATATGTACTTTATCTGAATTACAAGAATTTAAAGCAGATCCTGAGCAACCAGCTGAAGGAACTATTTTAGAATCCCATCTTGATAAAAATAAAGGTCCAGTTGCTAATATTTTAATTCATAATGGTACTTTAAGAGTCGGCGATATAATCATTTCAGATAATATCTTTGGTAAAGTCAAAGTTATTATTAGTAATAATAATAAAAAAGTCAATATTGCTGGACCTTCTTCTGTAATTGAAGTATGGGGATTTTCATTAATACCAAATGCAGGTTCTGCTTGCAAAGTTTTAAAAAATGAAAAAGAAGCAAAACAAATAGTTGCAAAATATACGAATTATAATGATTCAATTATAAAATCACTTAATTCGAGAGTAACATTAGATAGTTGTATTAATAAATTAGATCTAAAAAAGATTAATATAATTTTAAAAACAGATACCCAAGGATCTATAGAAGCAATTATTGCTGCTTTTTCTCAAATTCCTCAAGAAAAAGTTCAAATTAATATTTTATCAGCAAGTTCAGGAGAAATAGCAGATAAAGATATTGAATTAGCTTTAACAAGTAATTCCATTATTCTTGGCTTTAATATTAACTTATCTTCTAGTATAAGAAGTATAAAAGAGAAGTCAGGAATAATAATTGAGCGTTTTAGTGTAATATACAATTTAATAAATTATATAGAAGAATACATGCTTCAATTAGTAGATCTTGAATATAATAAAATAATTATTGGGAATGCAACAGTACAAACTGTATTTTCAGTTAATAAAGGATTTGTTGCTGGTTGTTTAGTGAATTCTGGAAAATTAAAGAAAAAATCTTATATAAGTATTTATCGAAATAAAATTTTAGTTTATAATGGGATTCTAAGCTCATTAAAGCGTTTAAAAGATGATGTTGATGAGATTAATGCTATTAATGAATGTGGTGTTATGTGTGATGACTATAATCTTTGGGAAAAATTAGATTTTATTGAAGCATATGAATTAAATCAAAAAGAAAAAACATTATAAATCGTTCATTATTTAAATTAAATAAAGTCAAGATATCTATTTAATTTAAATAATGACCTTTATTTAATTAGTCTTTATTTAAAAATGGTAATAATGCAAGAATACGTGCTCTTTTTATAGATTTAGTTAATTTTTTTTGTTGTTTTGATGTTAATCCTGTAGATCGTCTGGATAAGATTTTACCTTGATCAGTAATAAATTTTCTAAGTAAATCAATATCTTTATAATCTAGTTCTTCATTCGGTTTAATTGGTGAAGATTTTTTATTGTATAAGGCCATATATTTTAATCAATTATTTTATTTCTTTAAAATAGGTATGATGGTTACATTTTGGGCAAAATTTTTTTAATTCTAAGCGATTTTGTGTATTTCTTCTGTTTTTTGTGCTTGTATATCGGAAAATACCAGATGCTCTTTTATTATTATTATTTGTATTTCTACATGAGCATTCTAAGGTAATTATTATACGTGCACCTTTACTTTTACCCATTTTTACTTTATGCCTACTTTAATATTATGTAATGATTGTGGATTTATTATCTCATGTTTATTATACAACTAGCAAGTCTTTTAAATGTTTTATTTTTAAGCTAAATATTATATATTGTGTATATATTTAAGTGATGTTATAATTATTATGTAATCTTTACTATTTATTTAAAATATGTCTAAAAATACATCTGCTATTAAAAGAACACAAATTTCTAATAGAAATTGTTCTAGAAATAAAAAATATAAATCTATTATTAAAACTCTTACTAAAAAATATTTAGATAATATAAAAAATAATAATTCTGATAAAGATAATATATTAACAATGTTATCTTCAGTTTATAGCAGTATTGATAAAGCTGTTCAAAAGGGTGCGCTTCACAAAAATAATGGTGCTCGTAAAAAAGCAAAAATAGCTAGGATAAGTAAAATTGTTCTTACTAAATAATTTTTATATGTTACCTCTTAATTCTATTAAATAACAAAGTTATTAATTTTATAACTAATAAGCAGTTCATTTTCTATATTTTTTTAATGATTCTGTTTATTGAATTATCTATTAAAAAAAATGTTTTATTTTTTTCAATAAAATAAAGTTTTTGAACAACTAGAGTTTATTTTCTTTAGAGTGTTTTTATAATATCTATCTCTTTGGAGTTTATCTTTATCATGTTAAACAAAAAAGTTCTACCATCAATTTTTCCAGATCTTGTAGAAATTCAAAGAACTAGCTTTAGATTATTTTTTGCTGAAGGTTTAGGAGAAGTTTTAGATTCTTTTCCTATTATTACAGATCCTACAGGTAAATTAGAATTACAATTCTTTGGTAGAGATTATAAGCTAAAATTTCCTCGTTATAGTGTCAGACGAGCAAAAAGTAGAGATAGAACTTATAGTACTCAAATATATATCCCATCAAAATTAACAAGAAAAGATACAGAATTATTAAAAAGAAATAAAGTGATAGATACTTTTAGTGTGTTAGAGTCTCCAGATAAAAACAAAAAATATAAAAAAAGACCTGTTTTTATTGGTGACTTACCTCTTATGACTAATAGAGGAACATTTGTTATTTCTGGGACTGAAAGAGTAATAATTAATCAAATAGTTAGAAGTCCTGGTATTTATTATAAGCAAGAATTAGATAAAAATGATAAGCAAATATATAGTGCCAGCTTAATTTCTAATCGTGGTTCATGGTTAAAATTTGAAATAGATTCTAAAGGTCAAATATGGGTAAGAATTGATAAAACTCATAAAGTTAATGCATATATATTTTTACGGGCTATAGGATTAAATAATGAAGATATTAAAAAAAGTTTAACAAAATATTCTTTTTTGATAACATCATCTTCAATATATGAAAAAAAAGAATTAGAAAAAGAAATAGGTAAAGTTTCTGTTGAGCAAGTTACAGATGAAGAGGCTTTGTTAATTGTTTATGGTAAATTACGTCCTAATGAGCCAGCAACAGTAGCTATAGCTAAACAAATGCTCTATGCGCGTTTCTTTGACCCTAAGCGTTACGATTTAGGAGAAGTTGGGCGTCATAAAATCAATAAAAAATTAAATTTAAAGATACCAAAATCTTTTAGAGTGTTATCTCCTCAAGATATTTTAGTTGCAATTGATTACTTAATTAATATTAAAGAGCAGAATATAGGTGTATTTGATGATATAGATCATTTAGGAAATAGAAGAGTGCGATCTGTTGGTGAATTATTGCAAAATCAAGTACGTGTAGGATTAAATCGTTTAGAGAGAATTATTCGTGAGCGTATGATGATTTGTGATTTAGATTCCTTAAGCTTATCAAATTTAGTAAACCCGAAGCCTTTAATGGCATCCGTAAGAGAATTTTTTGGCTCAAGTCAATTATCACAGTTTATGGATCAAACTAATCCTTTATCTGAATTAACTCATAAGCGAAGAATAAGTGCATTAGGGCCAGGTGGCTTAAATAAAGATCGTGCAGGTTTTGCTGTTAGAGATTTACATCCGAGTCATTATGGTCGTATTTGCCCTATTGAAACTCCAGAAGGACCAAATGCAGGATTAATCGGTTCTCTTAGTATATATGCAAGAGTTAATAAATATGGCTTTATTGAAACTCCTTGTTATAAAGTTGAATCTGGAAAGGTTATGGATAATGAAATGCCTATTTATATGACAGCTGATGAAGAGGATGAATTGCGAATTGCCCCAGCAGATATTTCTTTAGATCATTTAAATTATATTAAAAATCAAATTATACCTGTGCGATATAGGCAACAATTTATTACATCTACTGTTGATCAAGTAGATTATATTGCCGTATCACCTATTCAAGTTATATCTGCAGCTACTTCTTTGATACCATTTTTAGAGCATGATGATGCTAATCGTGCATTAATGGGATCAAATATGCAAAGACAAGCAGTACCTTTATTATATCCTGAAAAATCTATTGTCGGTACAGGATTAGAGGCTAAAGTAGCAAGAGATTCTGGTATGATTGTTATTAGTAGAACAGATGGAATCGTTAGTTATGTATCTGCAACTAAAATCGGCATTCAAGATTTAGAAAGCAATACTGTACATTATCGATTAAAAAAATATTATCGTTCTAATCAAGATACATGTATTAATCAGCGTCCAATTGTATGGCCAGGAGAAAAGATTAGTAAAGGTCAGGTAATAGCTGACGGAGCATCTACTGACGGTGGTGAAATAGCTTTAGGCAGGAATATTTTAGTAGCATATATGCCTTGGGAAGGATATAATTATGAGGATGCATTTTTAATTAGTGAGCGTTTAGTGTATGAAGATCTTTATACATCAGTTCATATTGAAAGGTATGAATTAGAATGTAGACAGACTAAATTAGGTCCTGAAGAAATTACTAGAGATATTCCTAATGTCAGTGAATCAGCAACTAGTTTATTAGATAAGAATGGAATAATTACGGTTGGCTCATGGGTAGATTCAGGAGATATTTTAGTAGGAAAAATTACTCCTAAGGGAGAGTCCGATCAACTTCCTGAAGGTAAATTATTACGTGCAATATTTGGTGAAAAAGCTCGTGACATGAGAGACACGTCTTTAAGATTACCTAATGCAGCTAAAGGAAGAGTAGTAAATATTAAAGTTTTTACACGTCAAAAAGGAGATGATTTACCTCCTGGAACTCATGTCATGATTAGAGTTTATGTTGCACAAAAAAGAAAGATCCAAGTTGGAGATAAAATGGCTGGGAGGCATGGGAATAAAGGTATTATATCTCGTATTTTACCTAGACAGGATATGCCTTATATGCCAGATGGTACTCCTGTTGATATTGTTTTAAATCCTTTAGGTGTACCTTCTAGAATGAATGTTGGACAGCTTTTTGAATGCTTATTAGGCCTTGCTGGAGAATATCTATCTAAGCGATTTAAAGTAGTTCCTTTTGATGAAATGTATGGACCTGAAGCATCAAGAGCTTTAGTCAATAATAAGTTGAAACAGGCTAGTTTATTAAATAATCAGTCATGGCTATTTAATGTGAATCATCCAGGTAAAATAATACTTTTTGATGGAAGAAGTGGTGAACCTTTTGATAATCCCATTACAGTTGGTAAAGCATATATTTTAAAATTAGTGCATTTAGTTGATGATAAAATTCATGCGAGATCCACTGGACCTTATTCTTTAGTAACACAGCAACCGCTTGGTGGACGTGCTCAGCATGGTGGACAAAGATTAGGAGAAATGGAAGTATGGGCATTAGAAGCTTTTGGCGCAGCATATACTTTACAAGAATTACTTACAGTTAAATCAGATGATATGCAGGGAAGAAATGAAGCTTTAAATGCTATTGTGAAAGGTAAACCTATTCCTAAGCCAGGTACTCCTGAATCTTTTAAAGTACTTATGAGAGAATTGCAATCTTTAGGTCTTGATATTGCTGTACATAAATTGGAATTATTTGAAAATGGTAAGAATAGAGGAATTGAAGTGGATTTAATGTCTAATGATAAAAAATTTAATAGTTTACATACAACTATTATAACAAATAAAGATTTTTATTCAGATTTAGAAATAGCAAATGATTCTTAATTAAATTTATTATTTTGTATAGGCATATATTTCTTTATGACAAAATTTGAACAATATTTTGATTATGTAAAAATCAGTTTAGCATCCCCAGAAAAAATACGTAAATGGGGAGAAAGAACATTACCGAATGGTCAGATAGTTGGTGAAGTTACGAAGCCCGAGACAATTAACTATAGAACTCTCAAGCCTGAAATGGATGGTTTGTTTTGTGAACGCATTTTTGGTCCTGTTAAAGACTGGGAATGTCATTGTGGTAAATATAAAAGATTTAGATATAAAGGTGTTGTCTGTGAAAGATGTGGTGTGGAAGTAACGGAATCTAAAGTTAGAAGGCATCGTATGGCTTATATAGAATTAGCAGCACCTGTTACTCATGTGTGGTATTTAAAAGGAAGTACTAGCTATATTGCTTTAGCATTAGATTTAACTATTAAAGATGTAGAAAAAATAGTATATTTTCATTCTTATGTTGTTACGAATCCAGGTGATTATGATAAATTAAACTATAAACAACTCTTAGAAGGTTATGAATGGAGAGCATTAGAAGATAAATTATATCCTGAGTCTTCTAATTTATTTGGTGTTGAAGTAAGTATAGGTGCAGAAGCAATTTATAAATTGTTAAAAAATATTGATTTAGAGACAACTGTAGAAATTTTAAGAGAAGATTCATTAAAACCTCCAAAAATATCTAAAAATCCTTCTCCTAAATTTAATAAGAAAATGAAAAGATTGCGTTTATTAGAAAATTTTATTGCCACAGGAGCAGATCCCTCTTGGATGGTTTTTTCTGTAATACCCGTAATTCCTCCAGATTTAAGGCCAATGGTTCAACTAGATGGAGGCCGATTCGCAACTGCTGATCTTAATGAATTCTATCGTAGAATAATTAATAGAAATAATCGTTTAGCTAGATTAAAAGCCATACTTGCTCCTGAAATAATTATTCGTAATGAAAAAAGAATGTTGCAAGAGGCAGTAGACTCATTAATGGATAATGGACGTCGTGGTCGTACAGTTGTAGGTGCAAACAATAGACCTTTAAAATCTTTATCTGATATTATTGAGGGAAAACAAGGAAGATTCCGTCAGAACTTATTAGGTAAACGAGTTGATTATTCAGGCAGGTCTGTAATTGTTGTAGGACCCAACTTGAAATTATATCAATGTGGTCTGCCACGTGAAATGGCTTTAGAGCTATTTCAGCCATTTGTAATTCATCGTTTAATCTTACAAGGATTAGTGAATAATATTAAAGCAGCTAAAAAGATTATTCAGAAAAATGAATCCATTGTCTGGAGTGTATTAGAGGAAGTTATTCATGGACATCCAGTTTTACTAAATAGAGCTCCTACTTTACATAGATTAGGTATACAAGCTTTTGAACCTATTTTAGTAGAAGGTAGAGCTATTAAGTTGCATCCACTAGTATGTCCAGCTTTTAATGCCGATTTTGATGGTGATCAAATGGCTGTACACGTACCTCTATCTTTAGAGGCACAAGCAGAGGCGCGTTTATTAATGCTTGCCCCACATAATTTCTTATCTCCAGCAACTGGTCAGCCAATTCTTATGCCAAGTCAAGATATGGTTTTAGGTTGTTATTATTTAACAGCTAATAATCCAGCTTCTCAAAAAGGTCAAGGTCAATATTTTGCAAATTTAGAAGATGCTTTAATTGCCTATAGGCAAAATACAATCCAATTACATGCATTTATTTGGGTAAGATTTGAAGGCCTTATTCACAATGTAAATGAGAATGTTGCAATTAAATCAGAAGTTTCTTTAAATGGTGTTGTCATTAAGACTTTTAAAGACAGGATTATAAAAGAAGACGAAAATAAAAATCAAATAGTACAGTATATAAGAACTACTCCTGGTCGTATTTTATTTAATAAAATAATACGAGAATCTCTAATAGATTAGTAAATATTATGTATATCGGGAATTATAGAATGAAAGATAAAAGTTCAGAATTAGGTTTTTCTAATATAGTCATTGATAAATCTCAATTAAAACAACTTATTGTTTGGTCTTTTAGAAATTATGGCATAGCTCGTGCTGCAAATATGGTTGATAAATTAAAAGATTTAGGGTTTTATTATGCAACTAAAGCAGGTATTTCATTAAGTCTTGAAGATTTAAGAATTCCGCCGAGTAAAAAGAAATTGATTGATATAACAATATGTTCCATTTCTGATACTGATAAGCTTTATAAAAGAGGAGAAATTACAGCAGTAGAAAGATTTCAGAAAGTAATAGATACATGGAATAATGCAAGTGAAGCTTTAAAAAAAGAGGTTATACAATATTTTAAAAATACAGATCCATTAAATTCCATTTATATGATGGCCTTTTCTGGAGCACGAGGTAATATTTCACAAGTGAGACAATTAGTTGGCATGAGAGGTTTAATGGCAGACCCTCAAGGTCAAATAATCGATTTACCTATTTCTAGTAATTTTAGAGAGGGTTTAACAATTACTGATTATTTTATTTCCTCTTATGGGGCAAGAAAAGGTCTTGTCGATACAGCTCTACGTACAGCTGATTCAGGATATTTAACTCGTAGATTAGTTGATGTAGCTCAAGATGTTATTATTCGTGAAATAGATTGTAAAACATCAAAAGGAATTTTGATAGAAGAAATGATAGACAATCAAAGAGTTTTAATTAGTTTAAAACAAGCTTTATTAGGTCGTGTATTAGCAGAAGATGTTTTAGATCCAGTATCTCATGCTATTTTAGCTTATTCTGGTCAGCATATAGATCCTTTATTAGCAGATAAAATATCAAAATTAGGTATAACTAATATTTTAGTTAGATCACCAATTACTTGTGATTCTATTAGATCTGTATGTCGACTATGCTATGGTTGGAATTTAGCCCATGGTAAATTAGTGGATCTTGGAGAAGCAGTTGGTATTATTGCAGCTCAATCAATAGGAGAACCGGGTACACAATTGACGATGAGGACTTTTCATACAGGGGGTGTTTTTACAGGAGAATTAGCTCAAAATATTGTGAGTCCTATAGATGGTATAATACAATATTCAAATAATATTGAAGTTAATGAAACAAGAACTCGTCATGGTGATCATGCTGTTGTTGTTAATTCAGATTGTAAATTAAGGCAATTAGATAAGAATGGGTCTGAAAGTTTTATTTTTGTTGTAAAAGGTACTTTATTATTAATAAAAGATAATGAATTTGTAAAAAAGAATCAGATTATTGGTGAGTATCCTTTAAGTAATAGAATTATTACAGAAAGAGCTCAGAAAGTTGTAATGACGGATTTTTCTGGTAGTATTCATTTTACGGATTTAATGACGGAAGAATTGTATAATAAGCAAAACACTGTTTGCAGTGTTCAAAAAGGTGGAATAATGTGGATTTTATCGGGTAAAGTTTATAATATACCTGATAATGCACAGCTAATGATTGGTTCAAAAGATAATATTGAGAAAGAAAGTCTATTAGCTCGTACACAATTAATTAGTAGATATAATGGATATATTCATATACCTTCTAAGCAAGATAAAAGCTTGAATCAAGAAATACATATTATTACTTCTTCTAAGACTATTGTAGATATGAAGATTTTTATGAGTCATAATAGTGGCAATAAAAATTATATACTAGAAACCAAAAATAATGATAAATTTTTATTAAAAGTTTTAGATAATCAAAAAATTATAAATGATCAAATAATTGCTGAGTTTATCTCAAATGTTTACAAAACAAGAACAGGT
>JAUBNZ010000013.1:0-52875 GCA_032355485.1 Bonnemaisonia californica
AAAACTCTCGTACGACTTGCATGTATAAGGCATACCGCCAGCGTTCATCCTGAGCCAGGATCAAACTCTCTTAAAATTTCCTTGAATTTTTATTTAATTTATTTTTATCTAAAATTTGCCAATATGACTTAAGTTTAGTTTACGGAACATTATACTGCTATGATTTTTATATTTTAAGTCTGATAATAATTTTTTAAAATACTATAGTTTAAAACTAGTTATTTTTATTTTTATTTTTCAAATAATTTATACTTAATAAATTATTTGAAAAATAAAAATAAAAATAACTAGTTTTAAACTAGAATTAAATTATAATTATAAATTTGCATTTTTCATTACATGTTCAGCCATTGTACCACCATCCGGTAAAAGATCTATATGAAGATGCTTATAATATTTTTCCATATATCTTAAAATTTCTGGTCTTTCATAAAGCCACAAGGTCCGAATTTCATTAGGAATTGGATGTTTATACCACAAATATGGTAAATGTCTAAAAACTAAAACATCAGTCGGTTCCCCATCAATAAGT
Source organism: Bonnemaisonia californica (assembly GCA_032355485.1). Taxonomy (NCBI): domain Eukaryota; phylum Rhodophyta; class Florideophyceae; order Bonnemaisoniales; family Bonnemaisoniaceae; genus Bonnemaisonia; species Bonnemaisonia californica. The sequence continues at coordinate 533 of JAUBNZ010000013.1, forward strand.
GCCCGGGCAGGAACACCTTCACTTGGCAAAAATGGCATAGTAAAAACCAAATAATTTAAAGAATCGGCCATTTTTCCAACAAGTGCCATTAATATTGGCATAGCATAATTAGTACCACCTAAAGCTGGTAGAACACCGGTACTAAGCTCATCGACCCAATCTACTAACGAAATAAAATAGCTTAAAGGGAACGTGTAAGGGTTAATTGTTACTAGCCAGCCCAAGAAGAGCCTTAGGCTAATTATGTAATAATATGAGACAAGTGCTAAAAATAACATTTCTCTACAAGCCTCTAAAAACGAAATATCTAAACAAAAATGACATTGAATCTGAAAAAATTCAGATGCCCAATTGGGTAAGAAAAACGTATTTTTATAATTTGGAATGTAAAAGTTATAATAGCCATCAACTGTACTTTCATAAAACACTCTAGGAATTACGGCTGGCTTCGGAAGCTCGCCTAATATAACTTCGATATAATTTTTAGGACTTGATTCAGGTGGAAAATGAACCATATAAACCGGCAATTTATCTCTTAAACTTGGCTGATTCCAACTATAAATTTCATCCGGAAGAATTGGCATTCCTGGATTTTCTGGGAAACCAAAGGGCATTGCGGCTTGTTGAAATAAAACTTCAACTTGACTAAAAAATGCACTTTTCACAACGGCTATCTTATCTCTAAGAGTCATAAATACTTATCTCCAGTAATTATTCATTTAAATATTAGTATATATTTATTCTATATTAAAAAAAACAAAACCTAATCCGACGGTCGGGATAGTAGGATTTGAACCTACGACACCCTGCTCCCAAAGCAGGTACTCTACCAAACTGAGCTATATCCCGAGTCGAACTAGATTATCGATCTATAGAAACCATATACACTAACATTTATTATAGCATAACCATCAAAAAAAAACAAGGGTTATTTAAAAAATTTTATTAATCGTACTGATCACGAATTTTAATTCGTTTTTCTATGTAATTTACGGCATCCTGTATTGTTAATTGTTTAATATCATTAAGAAATTTAATATTTTGGGGTTGAAAAATAAATTCATCGATGTCATCCCGGCTTATAACAATACCAAATGTGTACTCGAACTCGGACATTATTTCAAACATCTCGAATGAATCTACCGCTAATTCGACTTCAAATCGAATTTCAGGTTGAATTTGTTCAATTGGATAAGAATACCTATTGTATAATAATTCTCGGACTTTTTGATAAATTCGATCATTAAGTGTCATAAAAATTTTAATTTAATAAATAGTTAAATTTTTTAAAAGAGTATAATAGTACTAAACCCATTGAAGAATAAAAAATTTATAAATTTATTCAAAAATGGGAAAGTATTATGTTAGAAATATAATCCTAACATATCAGGAAAGAAACGATTAATTTCAATAATAAATCCCGCTGTAAAAGTCATCCAAATAGTTAATAAAACTGGCGCTGTTGATAAATATTTTTGTAAATTCTTCATAAATTTAGGTTAGATAAAAATTATAAATATGATTTTATTACTTTACTATATTTTATTTTTTAAGACTAAAAGTCTTTTAAGTATACATTTAAAATGTATAATGTTAAAATCAAAAGTAAACATTATATTATTTTAATAAATTTATAAATTAACGCGGTGATACAGTTACTTCATCTTTTGATACAACTAACTCGTTACTAACTAATTCTTGCCATGCTGATATGGGCCATATATATCCTGTTGTCATAATTTTTAATGCTAATGGAACATTAATAATAATCTCACTTTCACTAGGATTTTTAGTAGTACTAACCGCCCGTAAATATTTTCTACCAACCCAACCGATCCAGCCAGATATATAAATAAAACCAAATCCAGGTAAAATAAATTCAGCAGCATGAGTCCAACGTCCATCTGCTACTAAATGTGGCAGCCCATCAGCACCACACAATAAACTTGAACGGCTATATTTATCAAAACGAGATTTTGTTAAATCAATTTGCTGTTGTAAAGCTAAAGCAGGAGGTGAATCTTTTTCATATTTGGTCATCCTTTGTTCTAGTTTTTTAACACTAGCTTTTAAGCGTTTCTGAAAAGCAGGAGAGTCACTACATTTTGTTAAACCCCCTATATCTGCAAATGCCGATTTTGGAGTAAAAGCTAATAAAAATATACAAACTAACGTGATAAGATTTAAGCGCTTCATAAAAAGAACCTTTTGATGTTAATTTAGTAAAAAACTTCTTAATTTTAAAACTATGTTTAATATAATTATACAATAAAAATTAAATAAAAAAAATTTATTGATTATAAATAAATGAATTTATCTATAATCAACTTATAAATTACTCAAGATCTTTACGATTTGGATTACGTGATGGATCACTTGAAAGTAATCCAAAGATAAATAACGAAACAAAAAATATAATCGTTGTATAAACTAGAATTTTTAAAGTTAACATTGTATTTTTCCTATAGACTAATTTTAATAATATTAATTATACTAAAATATATAAAATCTAAAATTTTTTATTTTATTACATTTAATATAATTAAATGAATTGTAAATTTCTTAATTGACTAAGATTTTTTATTTATTGATTCATTATTTAACTTTTTTCAAATTAATTTGAATTGATTCTAATCAATATAAGGATAGATTTGAAAAATAGTAATCTTAGGAATCTTTTTTAAACTGAATTTTGTCGAAGTTTCATTTAACATATAACCTTCAATCACGAAATAGTCATTAATTCTATAGGATTTCATTAAATTATATGCTAACTCACCCCAAATATTTACGAGAATAATATTTGTATTTTGACGATTTCGGCCTGGTGCTATTTCTACATTAACCTGAATTAAAGGGATATCATTACGATATAATTTTATTTGTGGCGTTTCAAAAAGTCGAATTATACAATTAACATAATTCATTAATAAACTATAAAATAAGATTTTTTTGTTTTTGTACGTCTTCAAAATTAATATCTCTTAATCGTTTCAATAAGCGAATAAAATATTCTAAGAAATAGTCATCTAATTGTATCATTTCTGTAGGATCAATTTTGAATAATGTATATAAATCAACTTTTGATTTATATACATTATTTTCAATGTTTAAAATATCAACAAAAGCTAGGCGATCACTAATACTTTCTCCCCATTCAAAAAATCCAAAAACATAACTGAGTAATTTTAGGAAAAATGAAGGAATTTGTTGAACTTTTGCAGGCGGACCAGCAAGTTGTTCACATAAATTAATAATTTCAGTTGAAATCCAGTCTTTTAAACCACTTAATAAAAAAACTTGATTTTCAGTTTTGGGCAATTGAAGGGACCGTAAACAAAATTTAGCAATATCTTGCGTATCCATGTATGATACATACATATTTTCATTAGTTACCCAAATTGGTAAATTTTCTAAAATTGGAATCGCATATTGATCTATTAAACCTTGATAAAATCCAGTTAATCTAAAAATAGTGTACGGTAATTTAGAATGTTGCAATTTAGATTCAATATTATATTTTAGTTTCATTAAAGGAATATTATCAAATTGTTCAGCATTTTGTGCCGAAAAGAAAATAAACCGTTGGATATTTGCACTTTTTGCTGCTTTAATTAAATAAAGTTTACCTTCCCAATCAACTTTTTGTAATGCATATAATTCATTTGGACGACTAGTTGAAACATCAATAATTGCAGTAATTCCTTTAAGACAAGGAGGAATTGTTTCTGGTTTAGTTAAATCACCATAGACAAGTTCAACTCCCCATTCTTTTAAAAAACTTGCTTTTCTAAAATTTCTAACTAGGCACCGAACTTGATAACCTTTAGTCAACGCTTGTAAAACAATTTGACGACCTAAAGTCCCTGTACCTCCTATAATAAGTAAACTCATATTTTATTTATAATTTATAAAATTTAATTAAAAATAGTACTTTGTAAAATATCTTCAGCTTCTAAATTTACTAATTCTTTTTTCGTTAAAACTTGGTTACGACTATCAAAAATACGATTTGCTTGACGCATACGAGCACGATCTAATGCATTTTTAACGCTACGAGCATTTGCAAACAAAGGTTTTTGTTTTCTTCTTGCAATATATTCTCGTAAAGCAACCTCAGCATCAGGTGTTAATTGATATTGTTGTTCTTCTAACATCATTTTTGCTATTTTTAATAATTCCTCAACACTATAATTAGGAAAATCAATATGATTAGCAATACGTGATGATAAACCAGGATTTGATTCATAGAAACAATCCATCGGTTCTTTATATCCAGCTAAAATAACCACTAAATCATCACGTTGATTTTCCATTATTTGTAATAAAATTTCAATAGCTTCTGAACCATAATCCCGTTCATTATCCGGTTTATATAAGTAATAAGCTTCGTCAATAAATAAGACTCCACCCATAGCTTTTTTTAAAACTTCTTTTGTTTTTGGAGCAGTATGGCCGATATACTGACCTACAAGGTCATCACGAGTGACTGTTAATAAATGACCTTTTTTAATATAACCTAATTGAAATAAAATATCAGCCATTTTTAATCCAACTGCCGTTTTACCTGTACCCGGACTACCTGTAAATGACATATGTAAACCAGGATTTGCTGATGTAATTCCTAAACTTCGTCTTAATTTATCTATTAGAAGTAACGCAGCAATTTCACGAATTCGAGATTTAACTGGTACTAAACCAACTAATTCTTCATTTAATAAATTTAAAATTTTTGCGATTTCTGTTTTGGCATATTCTTCTTGTAAATTTATAGGGGTCATACTCATAATAATTTAAATAAATGAATATTAAATCAGTTAAAGTAAATAATAACTGATCTAATATAATAAAGTATTCTTAGTTTATTGCAAAGTTTGGAATACTTGATAAACAAATAAAAGCAAAACTTGCACTTCCACAGGCGCCTATAAAGAATCCACTTTTGAATTGATCCCAAGCTTTTCTAGTTTGTAAATCATTCACAGAATCACTAATTTGTAATTTTGTATCTTCAAAAGTTGCTATACCGTAAATAGTTAAACCTAATGTTAAAATCACTATTAAACCAATTGTTGAAAGGAATCCTGCTAATAGACCAATATCAGAATTACGTAAAGGTCCTAATTTAACAAAAGGCCCAATTAAAAAATACCCATGTGCTAATCCAATTTCTAAACCTCGGAGTAAAGGTGTTAAGCCAGATCTATATGCAGGTAAATTCTGTAAAATTGAACGTGTTATAGCAGATGATGTAATAGGAGTTGCTAAATGACCTACAAATGGATCATCGTTATATGGTTTAATAAAATTAGCCATAAAATTATTTTAAATTTTAATGAAATTAGTAATAAAAATTTTTGAATATTTATGTAATTGATTAGTAGGGTTTAATGAAAAATTTTATCAATCAAAATTTTTTAATATATTACTATATAATATATATTAATATATTAAAAAATTTTTATAAACTTAGATTTAACAAAATAATAGAGGTTTTATGACTGTTGCTATTGATTACTTTTTATTGATTGGGTTTTGCTTTACTATAACATCAGGCTTATTTTTAGGTTTAAAGTCAATTAAATTAATTTAAATTTTTAATTAAGACCAGTTAAATGGAAGAACAAATCCGTCAAGATAAAATTCTTGGATCACAACGTTTCAGTAACTATTTCTGGGCAACTTTTCTCTTTTTTGGTGGGTTAGGTTTTTTATTAGCAGGAATATCAAGTTATTTTAATACTAACTTTTTACCATTTTCGAATCCACGCGATTTAGTATTTATTCCTCAAGGACTCATAATGATGTTTTATGGAACATTAAGTTTAGGATTAAGCATTTATATCACGTTTACTATAATATTAGATATAGGTGGGGGTTATAATGAATATAATAAACTTGAAAATTTAGTCAAAATTGTTAGAAAAGGTTTTCCTGGTAAAAACCGTCAAATTTTACTAACGTATCCATTAATAAATATCCGTGCAATTGGAATTAAAATTACTGAAGGTTTAAATCCAACAAGAAGTATATATTTATGTTTAAAAGATGAACGAAATATTCCATTAACTCCAGTACAACAACCTACTTCAATTTCGGATCTTGAAGAACAGGCAGCTGATTTAGCTAAATTTTTAGAACTTAAATTAGAAAACATCTAAAATTTTATTGCTTTTATGTTCGCATCATTTTATAATATTTTTATAAATGGATGCGGGCATAGTTTAGTGGTAAAACCTTAGCCTTCCAAGCTAATGATGGGGGTTCGATTCCCCCTGCCCGCTTAGAATTCTTAGAATGAGCAACAATCATTTTTTTATAGGAGTAAGTATTATTATGTCTGGTGGATCTACGGGTGAACGTCCATTCTCGGATATCATTACTAGTGTACGTTACTGGATTATTCATAGTATTACAATCCCATCATTATTTGTGTCAGGATGGTTATTTGTAAGTACTGGTTTAGCTTATGATGTTTTTGGAACTCCACGTCCAAACGAATATTTTACTGAAGATCGTCAACAAGTTCCATTAGTAAATGATCGGTTCAGTGCAAAACAAGAATTAGAAGATTTAACTAAAGGTTTATAATTAAGGAGATAAAATGGCAAAAAATATTAACCAGCCTGTAGCATATCCAATTTTTACTTTCCGTTGGCTAGCAATCCATGGTTTAGCAGTACCTACAGTATTTTTTTTAGGTGGTATAACTGCTATGCAATTTATTCAACGTTAGACTAAACTAATATAATATATATGAGGTAAATTTTTATGACAGGTCCAAATCCAAATAAACAAGCAGTAGAATTAAATCGAACTTCTCTTTACTGGGGACTTTTGTTAATTTTTGTTTTAGCGGTATTATTTTCAAGTTATTTCTTCAACTAATATTACAGGAGATTTTTTATGGTAAATACTGGTCGAATTCCTTTATGGCTTGTAGGTTTAGTAGGTGGCTTAGCAGTAATTACTATGCTTAGTTTATTTATTTATGGTTCTTATTCAGGTTTAGGATCATCTTTATAAATATTAAAATGATATCATCTATAACTCTATTCTATAGAGTTATAGATGATATCATTTTAATACCTATTAAATAAATTTCGAATAAATTTCAATACTTTTTTAACTAAAATATATATTGGCTTATAAACACCAAACTTAATAAGTTTGATAACAAAGTTGGGACTTTGTGTCCCACTTCCAAACCAGCCATACCATATTTTAGGAATGGGCAATTTCCATTGCTCTTCAGGATTCTGCCATGCGTTTCCACCACCACTATAAAGAAGTGATGGATCACGGCGGCCAATATGCATTTCTATATTCTTTGTAAAGAACGGTATAAAGAAATATTGCCCAGCTAAAGCATGAAACATTGCAAAAATAATAAATGCGATTTGACTAATAAGAAGAATGTATACCAAATTTCTTATTATTATCATTTCAATTTCTTGTGGTACTAAAGTGAGATTATAACTTTTAGCTTCAAGAATTTTTGGATAAACACAATTTTCTCGATAATCTAACATTCGAATAATAAAAAAAACATAAAATGATTCCATAAATTGGAAAGTAACAATAGTTGTCCAATGCCACCTAACTAGATATGGACAATAACGCTTATTAACTCTTGTTAAATATGCGTATGATCCAAAACTAACTATTTGATCAACAGCATCCATCCCTATACGTAATAAAGTTGGAATCAACTTTCTTATTGCATAATAATAGGGATTACTAAAATCATATGTAATTCTTCTGATTATAGGTATCTGTGATATTACCGTCGGTAATTTAGTCAGAATCATAGAAATAGGATCTATAAAGTGCCCATCATGGACAATACCATTACCTATAGCATAACCTATAAGTCCTATAGGATTTGTTAAACGAGTCTGATAGCTAGCGTCTTGAACTTTTGATTCAATAACCGTCCTTAACTCATAGGCATCTTTTGCGATTCTAAATGTTAAAGAATTTTGATACAAAATTTGCTCAAATGCGAATATTGTACCAAGCAATGCCGAATACCATAAATAACCAGCAACAACGCTTACAGCGCTGATTGCAAAAGCTGTGGGAATATTATAACGAATTATAAGTATAAAAAGTCTCATTAAGATAATTAATACTACAAAATCGTCAATTTGGGCCAAACCTAAACCTGTACCTTGAATATTTTCCCAATATTTTGTCACGTACACCTTTGTTATCTCGGGAATCTGCTCCAATGTGGGTAGTTTTGCAGGATCTGGGATAACTATACCCATAATATTGTCTAATATAGTATCTACATTCGTGATACTATGTGCATTTATTAAATCTAATTCAGTATTTTCTGGAACTCTAAATTCAATCATCGAATCTACATTCAAAATTAATAAACATGTTTTTAAAAAACCTAAAAAATTTTGCATAGATACTTCTATGTTTAAATTTTTATAAGTGTAATTTACTTTAGCATACTTTCCCCATCTTGTCTAGTATTAAAAAACTTAAAAAGTTTTTTAATACCCCCAAGGGAATTCGAATCCCTGTCTGCTCCGTGAAAGGGAGCTGTCCTAGGCCTCTAGACGATGGGGGCCTACTCTTTCGAGCGGGCAACGCGATTCGAACGCGCGACATCAACCTTGGCAAGGTTACACTCTACCACTGAGCTATGCCCGCCATCGTTTAGGAGAAATAAATAAATAATATATTTATCATTCGGTAACGATAATTATATATAGAATTAAAACTACTGTCAAGCATTTGTTTTAGAAATTATAGTGAAAGCTATAATTTCTAAGTTGTTGATGAAATGCCATCAGTAGTAGCAATAACAATAACAAGGGTTACCCAAGCTTGTAAAGCACGATTAAGGCCACCTTTTGAAGTTTCCCATTCATCGGGTGTAGCTAAAACTACTGGAATAGTTACAATCAACACTAATGAAATTAAAACTAACAGAGTTACTAAAGCAGTAATCATAAGTATTTAAAAGTTTTTACATATTGATGATTTTAAGATATTAATAAAATTTTAAAGATTACCTTTTTGTAATGCTAATAATATAATTACGATTGGACCTGATAACATAATGACACCAGTAGCTATTAGTTGACCGATGACTTGCCAATTAACCATTTTAAAATCCTTTATTTATTTAATTTAAATGTTATAAAATATAAAATAACATGCAATGTTACTTATATTTTACTTTAAAACAATTAAAGTAAATATAATTTTAAAATCAAGGATTTTAAAATTATGCTTAAATAATTTACATTTTTTATGTTTTATATTACACTCGTTAAAGGGTTGCTAACTCAATGGTAGAGTACTCGGCTTTTAACCGAATAGTTCTGGGTTCGAGTCCCAGGTAACCCATTTTATAGATAGATAATAATTGTTTAACTAAGAAAATATTAGATAATATTTTTATCTAGTTTTCAAAACTAGATAAAAATAAGATTTAGTTTAATCGATAGGACGCATTGATAATACAGGTTCATTTGCACGGTTAAGACCTTTTTCAAAACCAGCAGCTGCAGCACGGGCACGGCCCGAATGCCACCAATGACCTATTAAGAAAAAGAATCCTAAGAAGAAATGTGAACAGCATAACCATGAACGTGGTGATACATAATTAACTGAGTTAATTTCTGTTGCAACACCACCTACAGAGTTTAATGATCCTAAAGGAGCATGAGTCATATATTCAGCTGCGCGACGTTCTTGCCAAGGTTGAATATCATTTTTAATTTTATTAATATCTAAACCATTTGGACCACGTAAAGGTTCTACCCATGGAGCACGAGAATCCCAGAAACGCATCGTTTCACCACCAAAAATAATTTCACCACTTGGAGAACGCATTAAGTATTTACCTAAACCAGTTGGACCTTGCGCTGACGATACATTTGCACCTAAACGTTGATCTCTAACTAAGAATGTAAATGCTTGTGATTGTGATGCTTCAGGTCCTGTAGGACCGTATAATTCACTAGGATAAGCTGTATTATTATACCAAGAATATAAAGCAGCAGTAAATCCCATTAATGAAATAGCCGCTAAACTATAAGATAAATAAGCTTCACCTGACCAAACAAAAGCACGACGTGCCCAAGCAAATGGTTTAGTGAAAATATGCCAGATACCACCGGTAATACATAATATACCAACCCAAATGTGACCACCAATTACATCTTCCATATTATTCACAGATACTACCCAACCATCACCACCAAAGGGAGATCGGAATACATAACCAAAAATTACAATTGGATTTAATGTTGGAGTTGTAATAAATCGAACATCACCACCACCTGGTGCCCAAGTATCGTATACGCCACCTAAATACATTGCTTTAAGCACTAATAAAAATGACCCTATACCTAATAAGCATAAATGAATTCCTAAAATTGTTGTCATTTTATTTTTATCACGCCAATCATAACCAAAGAATGGGAATGATTCTTCTAATGTATCTGGTCCTAATAAGGAATGATAAATACCACCGAAACCTAAAACAGCAGATGAAATTAAGTGAATTACGCCTACAGCAAAGTATGGAACGGTTGAAATGATTTCACCACCGGGACCTATACCATAGCCTAATGTAGCTAAATGTTGAATTAAAATAAAACCTTGTTCATATGCCGGTTTCTCTGGCACGAAATGTGACACTTCAAATAATACCATTGCACCTGCCCAAAATACCATCAAGCCAGCATGTGCAACGTGTGCACCTAATAATTTACCTGAAACATTGATTAACCGAGCGTTTCCACTCCACCAAGCAAAGCCTGTTGATTCAATGTCACGACCTGCTATACTACTATTAAAGGGCGTTTCCACGTGGTAATACCTCCTCAGGGAATACAAAGTTTTCATGTGGTTGATCTTGCGCAGCCATCCATGCACGAATACCTTCGTTTAATAAAATGTTTTTTGTGTAAAATGTTTCAAATTCAGGATCTTCTGCTGCACGTAATTCTTGTGATACAAAATCATAAGCACGTAAATTTAATGCTAAACCTACAATACCAATTGAACTTGTCCATAAACCTGTTACTGGTACAAATAACATAAAAAAGTGTAACCAACGTTTATTAGAAAAAGCTACACCAAAAATTTGTGACCAAAAACGATTTGCCGTTACCATTGAATACGTTTCTTCAGATTGGGTGGGTGTAAAAGCCCGGAATGTATTAGCTGCATCACCATCTTCAAATAACGTATTTTCAACAGTTGCACCATGAATTGCACATAATAGAGCACCACCTAAAATACCTGCTACACCCATCATATGGAATGGGTTTAACGTCCAATTGTGGAAACCTTGTAAGAATAATAGGAATCGGAAAATTGCTGCTACACCAAAACTTGGTGCAAAGAACCAACTTGCTTGTCCTAAAGGATACAATAAAAATACAGCTACAAATACGGAAATTGGACCTGAAAACGCAATTGCATTATACGGACGAATACCTACTAAACGTGCGATTTCAAATTGACGTAAACAGAAACCAATTAAACCAAATGCACCATGTAACGCGATAAATGCCCAAAGACCACCAATTTGACACCAACGAGTAAAATCACCCTGCGCTTCAGGACCCCATAATAGTAATAATGAGTGACCCATACTATTTGCAGGTGTTGAAACTGCTGCTGTCAAAAAATTACAACCTTCAAGGTATGAACTGGCTAAACCATGTGTATACCATGAAGTTACAAAAGTTGTACCTGTTAACCAACCACCAACTGCTAAATAAGCTGTTGGAAATAATAATAAACCTGACCAACCAACGAAAACAAATCTATCTTTCTTTAACCAATCATCAATTAGATCAAATAAGCCACGTTCTTGGTTTTGCCCAATAGCAATGGTCATATCTAAAAATCCTTTACTTAATTTACATTATTGAATAAACACAAAGATGTTTTATTCTACTCTCTATAACTAATATTTTTTATTGTATTACAGTATTAAAAAAATTATAACTCATAATAGGAGTTCAAAGATTTTTAATTTAATGTAGAATTCATATTATAAAAAATTAACGCTAATGTAAGATTATGAACAACTTTTGGACTAATATACTTCGATATCCAAGATTTTTTATTAGTAGTTTAATTGGTTTACTTCTAGTAATTTCAACACCTTTTCGAAATTTATTTAAAATCCCGAAAATACGAATAATTTTAATTATCAGTTTATTATTAATTTTTGGATTACTTCTATTAGTTTTAGTTAAAATGACAGCTTTGTAAAATTATTTATTATATTTCTGGGCCGGGTTGGATTCGAACCAACGTAGCGAGACACAGCGAATTTACAATCCGCCCCCTTTAACCACTCGGGCACCGACCCCATATTTTATTATACGCATACCTTTAAAAATAAAAAGTAATTTCTATTTTTAAAATAATAATTGCTTTTTCAACAGTTTTTTAAATTCGATCATGAAATTTTTATTGTAATTGATAAAATAGAATAATTTTAATGAAATGCTTAAAATGTAATCAAAATTTAAATTACATCGGGACTGACGAGACTCGAACTCGCAACGTCCGCCGTGACAGGGCGGTGCTCTAACCAATTGAACTACAATCCCTAAAGCTAAAATATGTTAACATATTAAAGAAAAATGTCAATCATTTAACATAGGAGAAACAGGGATTCGAACCCTGGGTACAAATTTATGTACGATAGATTAGCAATCTATTGCTTTCGACCACTCAGCCATTTCTCCAAATTTAAATAAATTTTGTACATCACAAATTATAAAAATTTTAAATGCAAATGGCTCTGGTGAGATTTGAACTTACGACCTTGGGCTTATGAATCCCCTGCTCTAACCACTGAGCTACAGAACCATTTGTATTAGTAATCTGAGTACTTAAACATTACATCAAGAAGATAAAATACTCAACAGAAAATGGCGTATTTTATCTTCTTGATGTAATGTTTAAGTACTCAGATTACTAATACAAATACTATGAAATAAATGCCCACTATGGATATAAATATGAATAATTTACATGAAGTAACAAATTTTAATTATTCATATTTATAAGTAATGAAATTTGTTTCCATAATTTATATTGAATTTAAAACGCTTATTTTCACTAGATTTTTAACAAAACCATTTAGAAATCGTAAATTATTCCAATTTTTTTTAATATCCTTTTGAATATTAGTACTAGAAAATTATTTTTTGTCTGGTATTAAGCATCTAAATCATTTAATGATATATAAATGAAAAACAGAGCCATACTAAGAGCAGGGAACACTAAACCTACAATCGGAACTAGGATTGCAGGTAAAAAAGAAGTTGCCATGGATTTTATAAATTTTATTGATATTGGTGTATTATATTATAATTTTATATTAAACTTTTCAAAAAATAAATTTTTATTAAAATTTATTTTTCATGAAAAGTTTAATAGCAAATCAGTAAATAAAACTCTACATACTGGAATTTTTCAAAACCCTGGTACGTTAATATAAGTCAGAAATAATCTATTTTTATAGTACAATTAATATTATTAAATCTAAGATTTTTCTTATTTCAAACTTAAATAGATAAATAAATTTAATTTTTTATGGAAACTTTATTATTATCTCGTTTACCAGAGCCTTATATTGTTTTTAGTCCTATTGTGGACATATTACCAATTATTCCAGTATTTTTCTTGTTGTTAGCGTTTGTATGGCAAGCGGCTATTGGTTTTAGATAATTATAAATTTATAATTTCTAAATATAATGAGTGTATAGTAACTTATGTTATAAAAATTTATACAAAGATTAAAATATAAATGGTTGAACCTTTATTATCTGGAATCGTATTGGGTACTATTACTGTTTCCGCTTTTGGACTTTTTGTTACTGCATTTCTACAATATCGTCGTGGGAATCAATTTGAAATTTAGTGTTTTATTATGTCCGTCAATAAAAAAATTTTGAAATAGAACTATTGACGGAGATAATCAGATATTACAAAATATTGGTTGACTAATTTTACTAATTTTAGTAAAGTATGATTATGGATATTAAGGTTATGTAAGTTTTTATTTTAATTTGCTGGTGTAGCTCAACGGTAGAGCAACGGATTTGTAATCCGTAGGTTGGGGGTTCAAATCCCTTCACCAGCTTTACTTACTAAATTTAAAGCTGAAAAACTTTTCAGTTGAAATAAATTTATTTGTAAAAAGAAAGGTACCATAATGGTACTTTAATTAAAAAATTTTCGTTTTTGGTCTTGATGAATCCACAAAATCCGTAACAAAACGATATTTTAGTATTTATATTTTAGACAGTGTTTTATTTAGAAAAAACAAATTATAACCAGATGTAATTCTTTTTAATTTGTTTTTTGCGTAGTAAATTTAGTACTTATACAGTAAATTTAGGCCCAGTAGGAATTGAACCTACATTGGAAACTTAGAAGGTTTCTGTCCTAATCCGTTAGACGATAGGCCCTATATAAATACTTGGGCAATACAGGATTTGAACCTGTGACCTTCTGCTTGTAAGGCAGACACTCTACCGCTGAGTTAATTGCCCAGGTTAATATTATATTTTAGTTTAACATATTATTAATATGAAGCAAATATTTATAAATATAAAATTTCGGAAGTTCTTTTGAAATCTATCTATTTATAATTATATATTTTATTCTTTCAGTAATTCTATTCATAAAAATTTTAACCATTGAATTAATGTTGTACCTACCTTTCAAGCTTATTTTTCAATAGGTTAAAACCATAAAACTCTTAGTGTTTTAAATATTATGTTACTATAAAATATATAAATTTTATAGTAACGCAAAAATAATTTAACTACTAATTTATTTTTATAATGTTATCTATTCCCCTTGAACTTTTAATAAAATAAAACCTAATGCTAGACCAAACAATGTCATGAAAAAACAAGTAACTGCTGCTGTCACAATTTCAGGACTCGCGTATGGAAAGATATTTTTAATTAATTCCATGATATATTTTGAGTGTTAAAAATATAAAGTATTAGAAACCATTTCTAGCCCATACTACTAGTGCTAATGAAAATGTAAACATTGTCATTAAACCAGCCCAACCTAGACTTATAATATCCATAGATTCTTTCGTTTAAATTTTAAGTTTTAAGTACCTTAAAAAATAATTATCTTTCTAAGATACTTCTTTGATTTTATATTAGTTTTTAAAAATATTTTTGAGTTAAAACTTTCTTTTAAGCAAGTCCGTTAGCCCAATCTACATCAACATTTTCAATAATTAACGATGAATTATAGATTTGTAAAATGATTAATAAAAATACTAAAAATGCCGCCATTACTAATCCCATAATTGGAGTGGTTCCCCAACCTGGTGCAACTTTACCGTATTCAGCATTTAATGGGCGTAAAATTTCACCTAATCTTGTTCTTAATGCCATAAAAATATTTATTTTCTTAATAAATTAATTTTTCTATTAGATGCTATATAATACTAAAATGTTAATTTAAATAATAATATAACATGGAAACAGCAACTATTATTGTTATTTTTGTATCGAGTTTACTTCTAGGAATTACAACATATTCTATATACACTGCTTTTGGACCTGCTGCTAAAAATTTGCGCGATCCATTTGAAGAACACGAAGACTAAAAAATAAAACCTTTTAATATGGTTTTATTTTTTAATGATACGTGGTGTTTCTCTGAAGAATACGGCAAAGAAAATTACCATTAATGTACCAATAAGTAAAAATGTGTAAACTAAAGCTTCCATTGTTTAATCCTATTTAAATTTAAAAAGACGCAAAAAAAAAAATCTAAATACGATTTAGACAGCACCTTGTTTTTTAGTTGTTTTATCACCAAGTTTTTGGAACGCACCAAATTCTACTTGTTCCGTAACTTCAGCACCAATACCTGTAAATACATCACGGAAAATTGTACGGCCTCCATGCCATAGGTGACCAAAGAAGAATAATAATGCGAAGTTTGCATGACCAAATGTATACCAACCACGTGGACTACTTCTAAACACGCCATCTGATTCTAAACTTGTGCGATCAAATTCAAAAACTTCACCTAATTGTGCTTTACGAGCAAACTTTTTAACAGTTGGTGCATCTTTAAATGTTTGACCATTTAATTTACCACCGTAGAAATCAACAGTAACTCCTACTTGTTCAATACTATATTTTGATTCAGCACGACGGAAAGGAATATCTGCACGAATAATACCATCTTTATCAACTAAGATAACTGGGAATGTTTCAAAGAATGCTGGCATACGGCGTACTGTTAATTCACGTCCTTCTTTATCACGGAAAATTGGGTGACCTAACCATGCTTCTGCTATACCATCGCCTTTATCCATTGGACCTGCACGGAATAAACCGCCTTTTGCTGGGTTATTTCCAATGTAATCATAAAATGCTAATTTATCTGGAATTCGTGACCAGGCTTGACTTTCTGATAAACCTTCGCTTACAGATGTTTCAACTTGACGTTCAATTTCTTGTTGGAAATAGCCACTATCCCATTGATAACGTGTTGGACCAAATAATTCAATAGGTGTTGCTGCAGCGCCGTACCACATAGTACCTGATGTTACGAAGGCGGCAAAGAATACCGCAGCAATACTACTGGATAAAACAGTTTCAATGTTACCCATACGTAAAGCACGATATAAACGTTGTGGAGGTCGTACAGTTAAATGGAAAATCCCTGCAAAAATACCGAATATACCTGCAGCAATATGATGTGCTGCAATACCACCAGGATTAAATGGGTTAAAACCATCAGCACCCCATGCTGGCGCTACTGGCTGAACTTTACCTGTAATACCATATGCGTCAGAAACCCAAATACCTGGTCCAAATAATCCTGTTACATGGAATGCACCAAAACCAAAACATAATAAACCTGATAAAAATAAGTGAATACCAAAAATTTTTGGTAAATCTAATGCAGGTTCACCAGTACGAGGATCACGGAATAGTTCTAAATCCCAATAAACCCAATGCCAAATTGCTGCTAAGAAACACATACCTGATAAAATTATATGAGACAATGCGACACCTTCAAAACTCCAAATACCTGGATTTGAAACACTTTCACCGGTAATACTCCAGCCACCCCAAGAATCAGTAATACCTAAACGTGTCATAAATGGCATAACAAACATTCCTTGACGCCACATTGGATTTAATACAGGATCTGACGGATCAAATACCGCTAATTCGTATAAAGCCATCGACCCAGCCCAACCTGCAACTAGTGCTGTATGCATTAAGTGAACAGCAATTAATCGACCTGGATCATTTAAAACAACTGTATGAACACGATACCATGGTAATGCCATAGTAATTCATTCCTTAATAATAAAAATGGGTTTTTGACTTTCTTACAACTAAACTAAATAAGGTTAGCTAAATTTTCATTGTAAGCAAAGATAAAAAAAATTAATTATATTTTCAGTAAACAGTGAAATTAATCTATATTATATTAACTTATAAGAATAAATTAGCTACTTGTTTTTACAAGGAAACTTAAAGTATTTATTTATCTTATTTTTAAAATTTAATTTTAAAAACAAAATTATAAGACTTAGTTATTAATTGGTAAAGTAAAATTATTAGTATAAAAAATAACATAAATTATTTCCACTAGTTTAAATTTTGAAATTAATTTTTATTAATTTTAATATCTTTACTTTTTATTTTTTATAGGATATGATAGAAAAGATATTTTATAATTTTATTCTAATAATTAATTATTTTAGGTTATTTTAATTATGGCAAAAAAAAGTATGATCGAACGTGAGAAAAACCGAATAAAATTACACGCGAAATATAAATTAAAACGTGCAAAATTGTTAACGGAATATAAAAATACAGATCAATTTTCTCTAAAGTTAGAAATACATAAAACTTTACAAAAATTACCACGTAATAGTGCCAAAACACGCATTCGTAATCGTTGTTGGAAAACAGGTCGTCCAAGAGGTGTCTTTCGAGATTTCGGTTTATCACGACATGTTTTTCGTGAAATGGCTCATCAGTGTTTATTACCAGGGGTGACGAAATCAAGCTGGTAAAATTGTTATAAAATTTAAAGGATTTTAATTTACAATTATAATTATATAGAGTCGGAAACTTTTTAAATTTTTTTGTTATAACTTAACGTAAGAAACTCTTTAGAACCAATAAATTTTTGAAAATTATTTAGAGATTTTTATGATTGCAGATTCACAAGTCTATACAGCATTATGTATTAGTTTATTAGCAAGTATTTTAGCCGTTCGATTAGGTACAAGTCTTTATTCGTAATTACTAGAATTACTCTACTCAAATTTTTTGAACTTAATTTAAAATTTTTAAGAAAATTTAATGAAACTTTATGGTAACTGAAAACTTAAAAAAATTTAATTCTCCTGTTTTTCCTTTTACAGCTATTGTTGGTCAAGAAGAAATGAAACTCGCCTTACAGTTAAATGTAATTGATCCTCAAATTGGCGGTGTAATGATCATGGGGGATCGTGGAACAGGTAAATCAACAACGATTCGTGCTATTGCTGATTTATTACCAGAAATTGAAGTTGTTAAAGACGATCCGTTTAATTCACATAAATCAGATTTGGATTTAATGGGAAATGAGGTTAAAACAGCTATTCAAAATGGTGAAACAATAGAAACAGAATTTTTGAAAATTCCGATGGTTGATTTACCATTAGGTGCAACTGAAGATCGGGTTTGTGGAACGATTGATATTGAAAAGGCTTTAACAGAAGGTATAAAAGCCTTTGAACCAGGATTATTAGCAAAAGCTAATCGAGGTTTATTATATGTAGACGAAGTAAATTTATTAGACGATCATTTAGTAGATATTTTATTAGATTCAGCAGCATCAGGTTGGAATACTGTTGAACGTGAAGGAATATCAATTCGTCACCCAGCGAGATTTGTTTTAGTTGGATCAGGAAATCCTGAGGAAGGTGAATTACGACCACAATTATTAGATCGATTTGGTATGCATGCAGAAATTCGTACAGTTAAAGATCCAGTTTTACGTGTTAAAGTTGTTGAAGAAAGAACTTCATTTGATCAAACTCCAATGGTTTGGATTGAAAATTATGAAAATCAACAACAAGAGCTAAGAGATAAAATTGTTGCTGCACAAAAATTGTTACCATCTGTCGAATTAGATTATAGTCTTAGACTTAAAATTTCAGAAGTGTGTAGCATCTTAGATGTTGATGGTTTACGTGGTGATATTGTAACGAATCGTGCAGCTAAAGCTTATGCTGCTTATAATGGCCGGAATAAAGTTACAGTAGATGATATTGTAAAAATTATTACGTTATGTTTACGTCACAGATTACGAAAAGATCCTTTAGAATCTATTGATTCTGGTGATAAGGTAAGCAAAATTTTTAAAGAAGTTTTTGAAATTGAATAAGAAGTATTTAATCATAAATAAAATAAAAAATATCAAAAATGGCATCACAACTTTGGATTTTAATTTGTTTAGTATTAATTTTTCTTATTTTTTTTCAGATGCCAAAAGAAAGTATTGGATTAACAAGTTTTGTAAAAGGAAATGATTTTTTAGGCTCACCAACAATTACAGATAAGATAATTAAGTTTTTTATAGCAATTAGTATTGTCGGATATATTTTTCTTGCATTTGAATTAAACAGTAATGTTTAATTCAAATGCAAGAAAAATATATCCTATATATTGCTTTTTTATTAGTTATCGTATAAATTAATTATTCAGCGATATTTTAACTCGCGGAGTAGAGCAGTCTGGTAGCTCGTTGGGCTCATAACCCGAAGGTCAATGGTTCAAATCCATTCTCCGCTAGGTATTTAAAGATAAAAAATTTATTTTTCTTATTTTTTTATTAGAATTATATATTGAACGTTAATTAAATTATAAGACTTTACTTATGACATTAAATTTACAAACATCTTTTCCAACTTTTGGAGGAAGTACTGGCGGTTGGTTAAGATCAGCTGAAGTTGAAGAAAAATATGCTATTACTTGGGATAGTACAAAAGAACAAATTTTTGAAATGCCAACAGGTGGAGCAGCCATTATGCGTAAAGGTGATAATCTTTTATACTTGGCTAGAAAAGAACAGTGTTTAGCATTAGGTACACAATTAAGAACTTTCAAAATTAATAATTATAAAATTTATAGAATTTTTCCTAGTGGTGAAGTACAGTACTTACATCCAAAAGATGGTGTATTCCCAGAAAAAGTTAATCCTGGTCGTACTTCTACAAATACTCGGAATTTTTCAATTGGTAAAAATCCAAATCCAGCAAATGTGAAATTCAGCGGGATTAGTACATATGAAAGTTAATTATCATATTTAAGATTAGTTTATAAACTAATCTTAAATTTTTGGCGAGATGGCAGAGTTGGTCGATTGCGTCTGATTTGAAATCAGATGAATCTTTGCAGGTTCCGTGGGTTCGAATCCCACTCTCGCCTTACAGGAAATGCTTAACTGTGTTGAAATATGTTTAACTTCGTATGGGTAAAATTTACGATTGGTTTGAAGAACGTTTAGAAGTTCAAGCCATTGCAGATGATATTTCAAGTAAGTATGTACCACCGCATGTGAATATCTTTTACTGTTTTGGCGGTATTGTATTTACGTGTTTTTTAGTTCAAGTTGCAACAGGTTTTGCAATGACATTTTACTATCGTCCAAGTGTGGTGGATGCTTTTGCATCTGTAGAATATATTATGACAAGTGTTAACTTTGGTTGGTTAATTCGTTCAATTCATCGTTGGTCTGCAAGTATGATGGTTATGATGATGGTTTTACATATTTTTCGTGTTTATTTAACGGGTGGATTTAAAAAACCTCGTGAATTAACTTGGGTAACAGGTGTTATCCTAGCTGTTGTAACAGTTTCGTTTGGTGTTACAGGGTATTCATTACCTTGGGATCAAGTTGGATTTTGGGCATGTAAAATTGTAACTGGTGTACCTGCTGCTGTACCAATTATTGGGCCACCTTTAGTTTTAGTTTTACGCGGTGGTGAAAGTGTTGGCCAAAGTACATTGACACGGTTTTATAGTGCTCATACATTTGTATTACCATTAGCAGCAGCTGTTTTAATGTTAACACATTTTTTAATGATTCGTAAACAAGGTATTTCAGGACCTTTATAATTAATAACTAAAAAATTTTTCTTATGTCAGTAATTAAAAAACCAGATTTAACGGATCCAAAATTAAGAGCAAAACTTGCAAAAGGTATGGGCCATAATTATTATGGTGAACCAGCATGGCCAAATGATCTTTTATATGTTTTTCCTGTATGTATTTTAGGTACTTTTGCATGTTGTATTGGTTTAGGTGTAATGGCACCTACACAACTTGGTGAACCAGCTGATCCGTTTAACACGCCTTTAGAAATTTTACCTGAGTGGTATTTTTTCCCCACATTTAACCTATTACGTGTTTTACCGAATAAGTTATTAGGTGTATTGGCAATGGCTGCAGTACCTGCAGGATTAGTTACAGTACCTTTTATTGAAAATGTAAATAAATTTCAAAATCCTTTCCGTCGCCCACTTGCTAGTTTAACTTTTATTCTTGGTTTCTTTACAGCTATTTGGTTAGGGATTGGAGCTTGTTTACCTATTGATAAAGCTGTATCTTTAGGTTTTTGGTAAAATAGAATTGTTATTATTTATTAAAATAATAACAATTTTTTAAGATTATTTACGTTAATGAACTTTTACCACCTGCATCTTCTAATTGTTTTTTCGCAGATTCTGCTACATCTTTTCCAACGCCTTCTTGAACCTGTTTTGGAGCAGATTCTACTAATGCTTTTGCTTCTTTTAAACCAAGACCCGTTAATCCACGCACTACTTTTAAAATAGCAATTTTCTTATCAGCAGGGACTTCATCTAACATTACATTAAATTCTGTTTTTTCTTCGACTTCTTCTGATGATGTTGTTGTAGTCATTACCATTGTACTACCACTAGTTGCCGATGCATCAACACCAAATGTTTCTTCAATTTTTGTAACTAATTCTGAAGCTTCTAATAATGTTAAAATTTTTAATTCTTCAACAAATTGATCAATTTTTTCTGACATAATACTTTTAAAATTTTTAATTTTTATTAAACAAAAATATCTAAACCCAATTTTATCGATGGACCCATACTTGTACAAATAAACAAACTCTTAAAATATTTTCCTTTAACTCCAGATGGACGGTTTTGTTCAATTGAATTATATAAAGCTGTTAAATTTTCTATTAAATGCTCTGTTGTAAAGTCAGATTTTCCAAAACTAACATGGACTACTCCTGTTTTATCGGTTTTATATTCAAATTTACCTTTTTTAAATTCTTTTAATGTCTCTGTTATAGTATTTGTAACAGTTCCAGATTTTGGAGATGGCATCAGTCCTTTTGGACCTAATACTCGACCTAATTTCGCTAGTTTTGGCATCATATTTGGAGTCGCAATTAATAAATCAAAATCTAAATTACCTTGAGTGATATTATTAATTAATTCGTCGTTTCCTATAATATCTGCACCTGCAGATTTCGACTCAACAAAATTTTCTTCATTTGTTAATACAGCAATTCGAATTTTTTTTCCAATTCCATTTGGTAAAGTAACAGTTGTTCGTAATTGTTGATCTGCATACTTAGGGTCAATATTTAAATTAGCATGTAATTCTACTGTTTCAACAAATTTAGCATTTGCTGTTTCTTTTAAACTTACTACAGCTTCTTGTAAATTTAAATAAATATTATTTTTAGTTTTTTCTATATTTCCTATTTGACGGCGTGATAATTTTCGCATAAGATCTCTCCATTAAAACTTATAAAATTTGACATTAATCTACAATGGAGATACCCATATTTCGGGCAGTTCCTTGAACAATTTTTATTGCACTACTTACTTTCATAGTATTTAAATCTGGTAATTTAATTTTTGCAATTTCTTCTAATTGTTCTTTTGTAATCGCTCCGATTATTGATGTTTTTGGCGTTGAAGAACCTTTTTTAATTTTTGCCGCATTTGCTAATAAAACTGATGCTGGTGGTGTTTTTAGTTTAAATGTATAACTTCTATCTTCATAAACAGAAATTTCTACTGGAATAATTAACCCATTCTTACCTATTGTTTTAGCATTATATTCTTTACAAAATGCGGCGATGTTTACACCGTGTTGACCTAAAGCGGGACCTACTGGTGGTGCAGGAGTTGCTTTTCCAGCAGGTAAGGCAAGTTTAATTAATGCTGTTACTTTTTTCACCATGAGTATTTAAAATTTGTTAATAAATAATTTTTTAAACTATGTTAATTGCGGAAAAGAGAGTAAAATTCTATTTAAATTCTTATAACCTTCTTAAGGAAGAAAACCACGCCCTGAAGGACTCGAACCATCGACATCTGGTTTTGGAGACCAGTGTTCTACCAACTGAACTAAGGACGCGTATAATAAATATTACTAATATTTCATTAGGATTGCAAGTTTTTTATTTGAAAAATGCGAACCTACCATTGGAATCGAAGAATAAAGCTATGTTCTGAATAACTCAAACCTTTACTTTGGCAACCCATTTTGGAGATCTGCATTCTACCACTGAAATAAAGACGATTACACTTAGAGTAGACAGTAACAATATTTTATTAAAATTATAAGCTTTTATTTATAAATTATGACTTTATCTAATCAAAATTTATCAAACTTAAATTCTTCATATTATTTACCTCACAATTTTTTAGCTGAAAAGATCGTTTTAAGCTGTTTAATATGCAATTCTACAATTATTAATTTAGTAATACAAAGTTTATCAATCGAAAGTTTTTATTTTATGAATCATCAAAAAATATTTAAAGCGATTATTTCTATGTATGAAAAATCTCAATACATTGATATTGTAACATTAATTAGTTTTTTACAAGAAAATGGTTTATTAGCAGATACTGGTGGTATTAAAGTTTTGCTTGATTTAAGTAATCTAATTCCAAATACTGTTCACTTAGAAGAATATATTAGATTAATTAAAGATAAATTTTTAAGAAGAGAATTAATTAAACTTGGTTATAAAGCGATTAATTCTAGTTATCTAACAACTGTACCTTTGAATAATATAATAGCAGAATTTGAGCAACAATTATTTAGTCTAAATATAAATTTAAACCCTTATAAATTATTAAATAATACTGAAGTGGTTTACCAAATTTTTTTAGAATTGAAAGAAAAAGCTCAAAGAACAGATTTACCCGGTCTACGATCTGGATTTTATAATTTAGATTCATTAACTCAAGGTTTTCAAAAATCGGATTTAATTATTATCGCTGGTCGTCCTTCAATTGGAAAAACAGCATTTAGTCTTAGTTTAAGTTTAAATATTATTAAATCTTTAAAAATACCAGTACTTTTTTTTAGTCTTGAAATGTCAAAAGAACAATTAATCTATAGATTAATTGCTATGGAAACAAATATTAGTCAATCACAATTAAAAAATGGAAAATTAAATAAAACTGATTGGATCAAAATAAATAAAGTTATTAAAATTTTGTCTAAACTTCCTTTTTTTATTGATGATAGTTATAGTCTTTCTATTCAAGAAATCCGTACGAAATTAAAAACATTTTTATTTGAACAAAATCAAATTGGGTTAATTGTAATTGACTATTTACAATTAATGCAAATAATAAATTCTAAATCTGATAATAGAGCTCAAGAATTATCTAAAATTACACGTAATTTAAAAAATATAGCGCGCGAATTTGATATTCCTATAATTGCTCTTTCTCAATTAAGTCGAAGTGTTGAAAATCGTGTAGATAAAAAACCTATATTATCTGATTTACGAGAAAGTGGATCTATTGAACAAGATGCTGATTTAGTCTTAATGTTAACAAAAAATCAAGAAAATTTAACTCAAACAACAGTATCTTTTAATTTTATTATGGATTTGATTATTGCAAAACAAAGAAATGGCCCAATCGGAACGATTAAATTAAGATTTAATCGAAAAAATTCGAAATATTTAAATTTTTAGTGTAGAAATTTATTGCCCAGAACCAGATTCGAACTGGTGACACGAGGATCTTCAATCCACTGCTCTACCAACTGAGCTATCCGGGCTTACAATTTATAATACAATAGATCGATTTAAACCGCAAGGCAATTTAAATAATAAATAAATAAAAATTTATTTATTATTTAACTATTGATTTTTAGAATATTATATGGTATGTTTCTATTTGGGTATAGGATTTAATAAAATTAAATTTTTGATTTAATTTGTCAGAATCGTAAGATAGCAGCATACTATTAAATATTTTTAATTTGTATTAAAACTATACTCAATATTAGAAAAAAGTTTTTTAGTTAATTGTTTTTATACTAAAATATATTGTAGTATAGTTATAATTAATTAAATTATGCTATATCCTAATTTAGTTAATATTACTATTTTTAATTTTTTATTTTAAATAACAGGAATTTATAAATGACAACTTCATTAGCAAATTTTATTTCTAGTTTAGCAGCGGGTGGTTTTGTTGTAGCAGTTATTGCTATTGCATTAATCATTATTAGTAAAAGTGATCGTGTATCACGCGGCTAATTATACTCTTTTACAAATTTTAAGTTAATAGTTAAACTATTAACGACTTAAACTTTAAGTTCATCAAATTTTCATATTTATTATTAAGGATGTTCTTATGATTAATTTTATTTTTGGTCCGAATATTTTTTTAAGCGGTATTTTAGCTTTTGGGGTACTTTTACTTTATGGACTTCGTATTGTTAAACCTGAAATTTCAAGAGATGAAGATATCTTTTTTGTAACAATAGGGTGTTTTTATTGTGGAATATTAATAGTTCATGGTTGGCGTTTAGATCCTATTTTACTTTTTAGTCAAGCACTAATTATTACAGCTGTACTCTTTGCTGGATGGGAAAATATTAGATTACGGGGTTTAATTTTTAAAATGCGTAAAAAAAAAAAGTAGTTCTATATCAACCCATTCTTGGTTTCAAAGCTGTAAATAATTATAGTATTATATGTTTAAAAAATATTCACAATTTTTTGGTATCGTATTTTTCTGTATTTTTAATATTTTAGTAATTAATGCTTCAGCGATTGATTTAGATGAAGCAACGCGAACAGTCGTAGCAGATGGATCAGGTAAAACAACTGTATTAACTCCTGAACAAGTTAAAAGAGGAAAAAGGTTATTTAATTCAACATGTGGTGCTTGTCATGTTGGTGGTATTTCAAAAACAAACCCGAATGTTGGTTTAGATCCTGAAGGATTAAGTTTAGCAACACCACGTCGTGACAATATTACAGCGTTAATTGATTATATGAAAAACCCAACAACTTATGATGGTTTAGAATCAATTGCTGAAGTTCACCCAAGTATTAAAAGTGCCGATATTTATCCACGTATGCGTTCATTAACTGACGAGGATTTATATTCAATCGCAGGTCATATAATGTTATCACCTAAAATTCTTACAGAAAAATGGGGCGGTGGTAAAATTTATTACTAATTAATAACTTTTTTTGATAAAATTATTTATCACACTAAAAACGTAGTGTGTGATAAATAATTCGATAATTTATTTTACCAAAGCATGTAGCTCAGTGGACAGAGCATCAGATTCCGATTCTGAAAGCCAAGGGTTCGATTCCCTTCATGCTTAAAATTAAGTAATTCAATTTTACTTATGATGGGACTGTTTTGGTTTCGACATTTAAAATTTATGTTAATGTGATGCAGGTCGAAGTTTGTATTCTTCGTAAAAACATACAACCTAATTACTAAATGCTAATAATATTCTCTCTTTTAAATTTCAACAAGCAAACTTAAGTAATATTAATTCAATTTCTAGAATTGCAATTGCTTAAAAATTTTAATAATTAAATTCTTAAAATAGTTCACTAAGACTGGACATTAGTCTAGTTTTATTTTAGAGTATTTCATTAAAATAAATGTTCTTCTTTTTAAAAGAACTAAACCTGTGAATGAGTATTTTCGTAAATTTTAGATGGACATGGGTTCGATTCCCATCAGTTCCATTTAAACTTTGCATTCGTGGCCGAGTGGTTGAAGGCACCGGACTCATAATCCGTTTTCCTATGGAACATCACTGGTTCGAACCCAGTCGAATGCATATAAAATTTCATTTTTATATTGTTTTTTTTTAATTCTGGCAGTAATGTAGCTAGTGTAAAATGGAAGTAAGAGATTTAAGAATCACAATTTATGAATAAATTAAATTCAAATAAAATAATTTCTGATTTGGAAAAGAAATTTTTGAAATTGGATTTACCAATCTTTAAAATTGGTGATAATGTAAAAATTGGTGTTAAAATTATTGAAGGTACTAAAGAACGAGTTCAATTTTACGAAGGAACTCTTATTGCAAATAAAAATATGTCTGTTAATAAAACAATAACTGTTAGAAAAATTTTACAAGGTATTGGAATTGAAAGAATTTTTTTAGTCCACTCTCCCAAATTAAATTCAATTAATGTATTAAAATCAGCTAAAGTCAGAAGATCAAAACTTTATTATCTTCGAAATAGACAAGGGAAGGCAAGTCGTTTACGCCAAATATTTTAAACTCTTATTTTTTTTTAACTTTTAAAAAATAAATGTTAAATATTTTGGTTTATCGAGTATACTATAAAATAGTAAAGTTAGTTCATAAAAAATTTTCTTTAAGAACATTACATTTTTAAATTTTTATTATTCATTAATTACCGTAATTGGAGGTTACGTATGGTTATTTATGAAGTTATTTTATTGTGTGAAGAGTATGAAATTAATTCATTGATTGAATGTAGAGATGATACTTTTTTATTAGAGTCTGCTGAAGCCCAAGGAATTGAATTACCTCATTATTGTCGTTCTGGTGTATGTTCTACATGTGTTGGTAGAGTACTTATAGGAACAGTTGATCAATCTGAACAAACATTTTTACATGAAGATCAAATTGGTGCTGGTTTTGTTTTAACTTGTATTGCATATCCAAAGTCTGATTGCATGGTTTTAGTCCATCAAGAAGAATGGTTATTTTAATCACTAATTATAAAAAGTTACAAATTTTGTAACTTTTTATAATTAGTGATTAAAAATTAAGTTCAGCTGCTTGCACTTTTTCAAACTGCTTTTTCTTTAAAATTAGGAAAATTTGTGTTAATAAAGCACAGAAACAAAAAGCTAAATAACCAATAATACGGACTGGGTTTTGTAATACGAGTTCTGTTTCTTCTTGACCAAACCCACCAACATTAGGATCCGTATTTAAAGCTTGATCCACTTTAACTATATCACCTTCTTTTACGGTTAAAGTTAAACCAGTGGCTAATAATTGTGTTGTTTTTGTTCCATTTGAATTTACGATAACAAGATTTGAGTCACCTTTTTCAGTTTTTGAAATTGAAATAATTTGACCAGCTTGAACAGCTCCAAATACGTTTACATTACTTTTATCACCTGTTGGATATACTTGGCCTCGACCTCGGTTACCACCAGCATAAACTGGATAAGTTAAGTATTTTACATCAGAATTTTTTTCAGGGTCTGGTGCTACTACTGGAAAAATTAATTCTTGATGTATTTTACCTGCAATTGGCCCAACAACTAAAATATTATCAAATTCAGTACTATACGGCGAAATAAAAACACCTTTATTTTTTGCTTTTACTTCTGCTGAAATTTGGTTTTTAGCAGCTAATTTAAATCCGTTTGGTAAAATTAAAATACCACCTACATTTAAGTCAGAGTCTTTACCATTTGCACCAATTTGTTTTTTAGTCGTATCATAAGGTACTTTGATTTCAACTTCAAATACAGAATTAGGAAGAACCGCTTGGGGAGCTTCAACTTCAATTGCTTTTTGATTTAAGTGGCAATTTGCACAAGCTAATTTACCATTTGCAGCACGAGGGTTTGAGTAGTTTTGCTGTGCAAAAACTGGATACGCATCTGACTGTTTAATGTAAAACCCGAATATATTTAAAGTAATCGCAGCAGCAAGTAAAAGACATCTAGCGTACTTATTAATTATCATGGAATAATGATTTAAAAGGAAAGATATTTTTATATATCAATTAAATTTTTACTAAAAACAAGATACCTAATCCTGCAAAATATAATAGTAGTATTGCGGAAGATAATAATAGTTGTGTTAATGGATCAGTAGAGGGTGTTAAAATAGCTCCAAGAATTGTGGCCATTAAAATCACGTATCGCCATGCTCCTAACATTTGTCTAGGTGAAACAATTTTTAATAATCCAACTAAAATTTGAATAATTGGAATTTGAAATGCTAACCCAGTACTGTAAAATAAAACCAAAATAAATTCAAAGTATTGATCAAAAGACCAAAACGGTTCTACAACCTCTTGACTATAGTCTAAAAAAAAATTTAAAGCTGCAGGTATAAGTATACGGTATGAAAATATAATACCTAATCCAAATAATGATAATGAACTTACTAATAACGGTAGAAGAATTTTTCTTTCATTTTTTGTTAATCCAGGTAATAAAAATAAAATTAATTGATTTATCATAAACGGACTTGTAAATAATAAACCAGTGTAAAATGCAATTTTTACTGTTGAAATAAAATAATCTCCGGGTGATAACTGAAAAAATTTTACATTTTCAATTGGAGCTTCTAAAATTTTAACTATAGTTTTAACTTCTATAAATGAGAAAGTAGTTAAAAATAAAATTATCCAGAATAAAAGAAAGAGTCTTTGTCTTAATTCTTCAAGATGCTCTGAAAATGGAAGTTCTAATGTTACAGTTGGGTTTTTTTTAAAACTAAAATTAGAATTAAATACCATGAAAGTTAAGAGAATAAGTTTTTATAATTTTATTATCTAAAGGGTAGTATTGGAAAAAATAAAGTATAGTGTTAGTTAAAATTAGCTAATACTATACTTTAGATAAAATTAAAGTTATTTTTTTGATAAATATTTAAGACCTTGTACACGTGCATTTGCTTTTTTTAATTCAATAGAAGCATCTAAAAGTTCCTTGCTATCTAATGAGCGTTCTAAAGCTAAGGTTGCTTCTTCTAATTCTTTTGTTGCGTCACGTAATTCAACATTATTAAATTCTTCAACATCATTCACTAAAATTGTAACACGGTTGCAATCAATTTCAGCAAGGCCACCAAATAAAATAATCGGAGTCCAAGTTTCTTTTAATTTAATTCGTAATAATCCTGTGTCTAAAGCCGTGATTAATGCCGCGTGACCATCTAATACACCAACTTGACCAGTTAAACCTGGTAAGATAACTTCATCTGCTGAAGTTGAACAAATAATTCTGTCTGGGGTAAGAACTCGGATGTTCATAACCATATATAATACTCCTTATTTTAGAGTTTCTGCTTTTTCCATTGCTTCTTCAATGTTCCCTACAAGATAGAATGCTTGTTCTGGTAATTCATCTAAATCACCATTTAATACCATAGTAAAACCTTTAATTGTTTCTTCTAAACTTACATATTTACCCGGTGAACCCGTAAAGATTTCGGCTACAAAAAAAGGTTGTGATAAGAAACGTTCTACTTTTCGAGCTCGAGCTACTGTTAAACGGTCTTCTTCTGATAACTCATCAATTCCTAAAATAGCAATAATATCTTGTAATTCTTTGTAACGTTGTAATGTTTCTTTAACAGTTTCTGCCACTCCATAATGTTCTTCTGTTACGATACCTGGTTGTAACATCGTTGAAGTTGAATCTAATGGATCTACAGCCGGATAAATACCTTTTGCTGCTAAATTACGCGATAATACAGTTGTAGCATCTAAGTGAGCAAAAGTGGTAGCTGGTGCTGGATCGGTTAAATCATCAGCAGGTACATAAACAGCTTGAATCGAAGTAATTGAACCTTGAGTTGTTGATGTGATACGTTCTTGTAATGCACCCATTTCTGTTGCTAATGTTGGTTGATAACCTACAGCAGACGGCATACGACCTAATAATGCT
Organism: Bonnemaisonia californica; assembly: GCA_032355485.1. Classification (NCBI taxonomy): domain Eukaryota; phylum Rhodophyta; class Florideophyceae; order Bonnemaisoniales; family Bonnemaisoniaceae; genus Bonnemaisonia; species Bonnemaisonia californica. Next base: position 31,551 of record JAUBNZ010000013.1, read on the forward strand.
GATACTTCTGAACCAGCTTGTGTAAAACGGAAAATATTATCAATAAATAATAAAACATCTTGTTTATTTACATCACGGAAATATTCAGCCATTGTTAATGCAGTTAAACCTACACGCATACGTGCTCCTGGAGGTTCGTTCATTTGACCATAAACTAAAGCTACTTTCGAATCTGAAAAATTATTTTCATTAATAACGCCCGATTCTTTCATTTCTTCATATAAATCGTTACCTTCACGGGTACGCTCACCTACACCACCAAATACAGATACACCACCATGTGCTTTAGCAATATTATTAATTAATTCCATAATTAATACTGTTTTACCTACACCAGCTCCACCAAATAAACCAATTTTACCTCCACGACGGTATGGTGCTAATAAATCTACAACTTTAATACCAGTTTCAAAAATAGAAGGTTTTGTTTCTAATTCAGTAAATGCTGGTGCTTCACGGTGAATAGGTAATGTTTCACTTGAAACAACGTCACCTTGTTCATCAACTGGTTCACCAATAACATTAAAAATACGCCCTAATGTTGGAGTACCAACAGGAACAGTAATTGGTGCACCTAAATCAACAACTTCTGAACCACGTTTTAAACCATCAGTTGAACGCATTGATACTGCACGGACTTTATTATCACCTAATAACTGTTGAATTTCCCCTATAGTTATACTACCATCTTCTAATGTAATTTCGATTGCACTATAAATTGGTGGTAAATGCCCTGTTGAAAATTCAACATCTAATACAGGACCAATGATTTGTGTAATGAAACCTTTATTTAAATTATCTGTCATGTTAAATGAATATATTACAATCTTTTAGAATAAAAATACTTTCATAATTTAATATTTAATGCTAGTTGACAAAAACTTAAAAGTTGTCTTAACTTATCATCTGCTATTTTTATATAACGTCAGAAAGTCTGCCTGTGATTTTTAGCCAATTTCGAATTGCCGGATAATTATCCGGTGCTAACTTTAACGCTTTTATCCAGTACTCTGCGCTTCTGTCAAACAATGCTTCAGCTAAATCCAAATATTCTTCGTGGTAATGTGCAAATGATTGTGCTCGTGCAGCTTGCACATGATAAACAACACCAATATTATAGAAGGCTTGTGGAAAATAAGGATTTAATAATACAGCTTGGTGATAAAATTCTAATGCTCTAGCAAATTTTCCTGTATTAGTATAAATTAGTCCAATATTATATAAAGTAAAACTTCTATCATATGGATCTTCGTCTAATGCAAGAGCTTCATAATAATTTTCTAATGCTTCTGCATATTCTCCTATTTCTTGGGCTGCCATGCCTGCTCGATAGTAAGCAAATGCTTGTTTTTCTCTTCTACCTGCCGGTAAAATTTTTAATATAATATCTGCAATTACCGAAAATGTTTTATCGATAAAATTCCCCATATAACGGCCTCCTTTACTTTATATATTGATGATAGATTTCTTAATTTTCATTTCATGCTACAAAAGGTAATAACGATAATATTCGTGCTCTTTTAATTGCTGTTGCTAATTTACGTTGCTGTTGAACCGTAACACCTGTAGCACGTCGTGGAAGAATTTTTCCTTGTTCTGTTAAAAATAAACTTAGTAAATCGATATCTTTATAATCAATTTTTTGATTAATACTGATAGGAGATATTTTTTTTTTCTTAGTTGCCATAATTATTTAATTTCTTTATGTATTGTTGGTTTATTACAATGTGAACAATATTTTTTTAATTCTAATCGTTCAGGATTATTACGACGATTTTTTTGTGTGATATATCTTGAAATACCTGGAGATCTTTTATTTATATTTGAACGACACTGTGTACATTCTACTGTAATTAAAAATCGAGTTCCTTTATTTTTTGCCATAAAACCTTTTATTAAACTTTATTTTAGATGAAATATATAATACAAAATTTTTTTTATTTTATCAAGGTTTAAATTCTAACATATAAAATAAAAAAATATTGACAATAAGGCAATTAATTTGCTATAATGGTTATATCACTCTAATTTTGTTATTCAACCTTAAATTAAGGTTATTAAAAAAAAGTTTAATTATTAATTAAGATTATTAACATACAACTATTATTATTAACATATAACTATTATTATTAACATATAACTATTATTATTAACATACAACTATTATTATTAACATACAACTATTATTAACATACAACTATTATTAACATACAACTATTATTAACATACAACTATTATTATTAACATACAACTATTATTAACATACAACTATTATTATTAACATACAACTATTATTATTAACATACAACTATTATTATTAACATACAACTATTATTAACATATAATTATTATTAACATATAATTATTATTAACATACAACTATTATTATTAACATACAACTATTATTAACATATAATTATTATTAACATACAATTATTATTAACATACAACTATTATTAACATACAATTATTATTATTAACATACAACTATTATTAACATATAATTATTATTAACATATAATTATTATTATTAACATACAACTATTATTAACATATAATTATTATTAACATACAACTATTATTAACATACAATTATTATTAATAATTAAATTTTCTTTTTATGGCAAATACTCCTTCTTCTAAGAAGCGCGTGAAAACTAATACTCGAAATTATGAAATAAATCGTATTTATCTCACTCACATGAGAACTTCAATAAAATTAATTCGTAGGGAATTTGGAAGTTGTGAACCAGATCCTACACACATAATGAACTTGTTAAATTGTAGTTATCGATCAATTGATCATGCTGAAAGAAGAAATTTAGTACATCTAAATAAAGCTACTCGACTAAAAAAAGGTTTAGCTCGAGAAGCAAATAGAATATCTAAATTATCTGAAAGTAAAAAAACAACAGAATGATTACAAATGTTATTTTTAAGAACTCTTTTTAAATTTAAAAAGGGTTCATTATAACCAATTTTAAACTAATATTTAAATTAAAAATTATAATGAGTAAATTAGATAAAATAAGTTATATTAATCAACTTCCTGATTTTATTACAATGCAAAGGACAAGTTTTTGTTGGTTCTTAAGTCAAGGATTAACAGAAGAGTTAAGGTTTTTTTCTAAAATTTTTGATTTTAGTCAAAATATAGAATATGTTGTTTATGCGGAAGAATATGGACTTTTAAAACCTCCATGTACATTATCGGTTGCTCGAAAGTATAGTGGGAATTATAAAGCTCAGCTTGTAATTCCTATAGAGGTGAGAAATAAAAAATTAAATACTGTGTATTGCCACAATCGATTTCCTATTGTTACTTTACCGCTAATGACGACTACTGCAACCTTTATTTTGAATGGTTGTGAAAGAGTTGTCGTTAGTCAAATTATTCGAAGTCCTGGTATTTATTTTGAAAAAGTTAAAAATCAAAAACGTCAAGAACCGTTTAAAAGTAAATTATCTACTGATATTTCAAAATTAAGAACATTTTTACCGGCAGGACAAGCATTAGCACCACACTATGAATTATTTTTAGCTTCACCATTATTAACTTATGATGAACAAAAGAAAAAAAATGTATTAATACCAAAATGGAGTCAAGATGTAATTAAAGGGTATTCATTTAAAGATTTTAAAAACTTTAAAAACCCCTATCGATCTGGTTTAAATGTCGTGTTACTTTTTAAAATATACTCAGTTTTGGCTTTATATCGATGTACAAAATATCGTCCTATAATGCGTGCTTTCTTTTTTAAATGGCTTAATAATTTACTTAAAGCGTCAGATATACCTACCTATGATCATAAAAATGTAACAAAATATATTGTAACATATTTTAATTTTTTAGTTAAGTTTGTAGTCTGTTTTAAGTATTATATAAACACAGTAACTTTAGATGACCCTGTTGTAACTAGTTTTCATGATGTCGTTATTTATGCATTTCAATTAATTCACATAAGATTAAATAAACATTTATTATTTATAAATCCCATACCAGATACTAACTATACTTGTTTTTACAATTTTCGTTTTTTAAGACCATCATTAACTGACGGTGTCGATAATTTAGAAATATTTTTAGGTTTAAAAGACTCAGAAGTTTTGTTTCCTCCCATTTATTTTTCGCAAACTTTAAAACATCAACTTCGTCATATTTATAGAAAGAAAAAAAATGCAGCCCGAATGCAATTTCTTTATAAATCAGAACGGCATAATTATACAAAATCAAAAACTCGATTACTAGTATTTAATGAAGATCATTCTATTAAAACATTCTACCAGCAAAAATATAATGTGAAAGAGTTATATAAAGCTACATTAATTCCAGAGTATGGATCTTGGGTTAGGTTTGCATTTCAGAAAAATGTAAAGATGAATCCTTATAATTACCCACTTAAAATTCAAGAAGAAGATATTATTATTCAACTTGATAAAATTAATCAAAAACCAGTTCTTTATTTATTAAAAGAGATTGGTTTAACTGATTTAGAAATTTATCACAATTTGGAGCATCGAGATTTTTTTTATTTTACAAAACCACTTTTATTAAGTTCAATATTAGAAAATCAACCTTTATTAAGATTTTATTTATCATCAAGTTACTTCACAAACATTTCAGAATTTACAAAAATTTTTGATCCTGTATACTATAGACTTGGAAAAGTTGGCCGATTACAAGTAAACAACCGATTAAATATTAATATAAGTAGTAGGTATCAAACAATCACATATGAAGATATATTTGCTATTACAGATAGATTATTAACTTTAACATTATCAAACACAGTACCTGATGATATTGATCATTTGAAAAACCGTCGTGTTCGTTCTATTGGCGAATTATTACAAAATTTATTTCGAATAGGCTTTCAACGATTAGTAAGAAAATTACGTAATCAAACAAATAGAATTGAGTCGAGTAGTTTATTAAGTTTTAATATTATAAATGCTACTGTTCAAGAATTTTTTTATTCAAGTCAATTATCGCAATATTTAGATCAAACAAATCCTTTATCATCTTTAACTCATCGACGGCGAATTAGTGGTTTAGGACCAGGGGGTTTTGAACGAGATCGAGTTAGTTTTTCAGTAAGAGATATTCATCCAAGTCATTATGGAAGAATTTGTCCGATTGAAACGCCTGAAGGACAAAATGTTGGATTAATTGCTTCTTTAACTACTTGTGCACGAGTTAACAAAGCCGGTTTTTTGGAAACACCATTTTGGCGAGTTGTAAATGGTAAAGTTTTAAAAACAGGAAATCCAGTATATTTAACTGCTGATATCGAAGATTTATATAAAATTGCTCCTGCTGATATTTCTACAAATACAAATAACTATTTAACTCAAAATGTCGTTTCTGTTAGATATAACCAAGATTTTATGGATGTTACACCATCGGATATCGACTTTATTGCTATTTCAACTATTCAAGTATTTTCTGTAGCAGCTTCATTAATTCCTTTTTTTGAACATGATGATGCTAATAGAGCCTTAATGGGTTCAAATATGCAACGTCAATCCGTTCCGTTAATCTTACCACAAAAACCAATTGTTGGTACAGGTTTAGAAAATCAAATTGCAAGCGATTCAGGAACCGTTATTACTGCACAAATTGCAGGAATTGTAGATTTAGTAACTTCGACTAAAATCATTATTAAAAATTCTCAAGGACAAAAAACAAGTTATAAATTACACAAATATTTACGGTCAAATCAGCAGACATGTATTAATCATAGACCAATTATATGGAAAGGTGAAGCTGTAAAATCAGGTCAAATTTTAACTGACGGACCAGCAATTAATGCAAGTGAGCTTGCGCTGGGACAAAATGTTTTAATTGGTTACATGCCTTGGCAAGGTTATAATTTTGAAGATGCAATCTTAATTAGTGAAAGATTAGTTTATGATGATGTTTTTACTTCAATTCATATTGAACGTTATAGAGTTGAAATTGATTATTCTTCAGAAATTTGTGAGCAAACTACAAAAAACATACCAAATTTAAGTGCAAATGAAATTGAAGATTTAAATGATGATGGAATTATTCGGGTGGGTACTTTTGTTACTCCTGATGATATATTAGTTGGTAAAGTTATCACAAATGATACGTCAGAACAATTACCTGAATCTAAATTATTGCGTGCAATTTTTGGTGCTAAATCTAAGGGTGTAAAAGATAGTTCATATCGCATGCCAGAAGGTGAATATGGTCGAATTATTGAAACCATAACATTTAATCGACGAACTCAGCTTACATATAAATTTGAAAAAATTTATATTTATATTGCACAAATTCGAAAAATTCAAGTTGGAGATAAGATTGCAGGACGTCATGGAAATAAAGGAATTATATCTAGAATTTTACCACGACAAGATATGCCATTTTTACCAGATGGTACACCGGTCGATATTCTTTTAAATCCTTTAGGCGTTCCTTCACGAATGAATGTTGGCCAATTATACGAATGTTTATTAGGGTTAGCTGGTGATAAACTCAATTGTCGATTTAAAGTTTTACCATTTGATGAAATGTATGGCTTAGAAATTTCACGAATATTAATTAACAAAAAATTACGTAAAGCTTCTATTGTTAATAATCAGGGCTGGTTATTTAATCCATATACTCCTGGTAAAATTGTTTTAATTGATGGACGAACTGGAAAAGAATTTGAAAATCCTATAACTGTTGGAAATGCTTACATGTTAAAGTTAATTCACTTAGTTGATGATAAAATGCATGCACGTGCTACTGGTCCATATTCTTTAATTACACAACAACCTTTACGAGGTAAAGCACAACATGGAGGTCAACGATTTGGAGAAATGGAAGTCTGGGCTTTAGAAGGATTTGGCGCTGCTTTTACACTAAAAGAATTATTAACAATTAAATCTGATGATATGGAAGGTCGAAATGAAACTTTAAATGCAATTATTAAAGGTCAAGAAATTCCACAATTTGGAATTCCAGAATCGTTTAAAGTTCTCTTACAAGAGTTAAGATCGATCGGTTTAGATATGAGTACATACAAAATTGGTAAATTTAATTCGAAACAAAATTTTCATATTGAAGTTAATTTAATTGAACAATATAATGCATTGTTAAAAACTTTTTCTCCTGCTTCAAATATTAATGATATATCATTTTAATTACATATGACACAATCTATTACGGAATTTGATTATATTAAAATAAAGTTAGCATCTCCATTAAGAATTTTGAAATGGTCAAATAGACGTTTACCTAATGGACAATTTGTTGGAGAAATTCAAAAGTCAGAGACTATAAATTATAGAACATTTAAACCTGAAATGGATGGTTTATTTTGTGAACGTATATTTGGTCCTAGTAAAAGTTTAGAGTGTTCATGTGGAAAATACAAACGTATTAGATATGAAGGACTTATTTGTGAACGGTGTGGTGTTGAATTAACCGAATCTGGTGTTCGAAGACATCGAATGGGTTACATTAATTTAATTTATCCGATAATTCATGTTTGGTATATTAATAGTAGACCAAATTTTTTAGCTTTATTATTAGAAGTTGAAGATTGTGAAAAAACACTTAATACAACTTACACAGTATACTCTGAAATATGTAAACGTTGTACAGATTTAAAACCAACAACTTCAACAGTTGTTAATCTTTGGGATGAAAGAATTAAAAGAATAAAATTAGCTTCAATAGCTTATTTTATTGCAGAAGATGAAATATCATTTTATGGGTTACATTGGGATTTTCAACAATATCGAGCTCATAGACTATTGGGTTCAACAGATTATCCTTTAAAACCGTATCCAAAACCTCAAAATCGTCGTTATAGTACTCCTAAATACTTATTAAGAGCTATTCCTAATTTTTTAATAGGGGCACCTATAATTAAACGAGAATTAAATCGATTAAATCTAAAATCTGAAATTTATCGAACACGAAATTTTGTTTTAGATTGTACAAAAACGTTGGAAAAAATTCCACCATATTCTATCTATTCACAATGGTTTAGAAAATGGGAACAAAAGCGATTATATAAGCTTAGAGAACAAGCAATTAAGCGTATTCGAATTTTAGAAAATTTATTAGGATCTGGCTCGAATCCTGCTTGGATAATTTTAACAATTTTACCGGTAATTCCACCAGCTCTAAGACCTATGATTCAATTAGAAGGTGGTAGATTTGCAACTTCTGATTTAAATGAATTATATAGACGAATAATAACTAGGAATAATCGGTTATTACGGTTACTAGAAATTGATGCTCCTCAATTAATCATTCGAAATGAAAAGCGTATGTTACAAGAAGCGGTAGATACTTTAATTGATAATGGAAAACGAGGTAAAATAGCATTAAGTGCAAATAATCGACCATTAAAATCTTTATCAGATATTATTAAAGGAAAGTACGGTCGTTTTCGTCAAAATTTATTGGGTAAACGAGTTGATTATTCTGGTCGTTCGGTAATTGTTGTTGGACCTAGTTTGAAATTAAATCAATGTGGTTTACCTTATGAGATGGCGTTGGAGCTATTTCAACCATTTATTATTCGTGAATTAATTTATCAAGGGTTAGCGAGTAATATGAAAATTGCAAAAAATTTAATGCAACAAAATCAAACTCTAATGGATCCAGTTTTAGACAAAGTTTTAGCGAATCACCCAGTATTTTTAAACAGAGCTCCTACTTTACACCGGTTGGGAATTCAAGCTTTTGAACCTGTAGTAATTCAAGGTCGTGCTATTAAGTTACATCCACTTGTATGTTCTGCGTTTAATGCTGATTTTGATGGTGATCAAATGGCTATCCATATTCCATTATCACTTGAAGCACAGGCCGAATGTTACACATTAATGCTTGCACCTTATAATTTTTTATCTCCTGCAAATGGAGATCCGATTATTGTGCCTAGCCAAGATATGGTTTTAGGCTGTTATTATCTTACATTAACAAATATTTCAAATTTACTTGGTTCTAAACATTATTTTGCTGATTTTGAAGATGTAATTCTGGCATATAATCAAAATCAATTAGAAATTCATAGTTCAATTTGGGTTCGGTATTTCACAGAATTAGATGATACATTACAACCTATCAGTAAATACAATTTAGCTGATGGTAGTTTTATTGAATTTTATGAAAATTTACAAATTCGAAAAACTAATAAAAATGAACCTATAGTTCACTATATTCAAACGACAACTGGTCGAGTAATTTTTAATTACGCTATTCAAAAAATGTTAAACTTTTTCTAATATTTAAATTCTTTTATGAAAAATTACAAATATCAAAATCATTTAATAAGTAAAAAACAACTACAACAAATTTTAGGTTGGAGTTTTAAGAAGTATGATTCAATGCAAGCTTGTATTTTGGCTGATGAATTAAAATATGTGGGTTTTAAATATGCAACGCAAGCAGGTATTTCAATTAGTATTGAAGATTTGCGAGTACCTTTCATTAAAAGTCCACTGGTAGAAAATGCTAATGAAGACCTTCTTTATTCCGAAAAAATTTATTTAAAAGGTAAAATTACTGATGTAGAAAGGCTTCAAAAAATTATTGATACATGGAGTGTAACTAGTGAAGCATTGAAAGATGAAGTTGTTAATTACTTTAAGAACTATGATCCATTAAATTCTGTTTACATAATGACACTTTCAGGAGCACGAGGAAATTTATCACAAGTTCGTCAATTAGTTGGAATGAGAGGTTTAATGTCTAACCCAAATGGTGAAATTCTGAATTTGGCTATTAAAAAGAATTTTCGAGAAGGTTTAACTATTACAGATTATTTAATGTCTGGATATGGTGCTCGAAAAGGAATTATTGATACGGCATTAAAAACAGCAAATTCCGGGTATTTAACTAGACGATTAATTGATGTTGCTCAAGATATTTTAATACGTGAGAAAGATTGTATTACAAATCATGCGTTTTTAATTAATAATATTCAAAATACTTTTAATACAATGGTAGGGCGAGTATTAATTAAAGAAATTATTGATCCAATAACTTTAAATACAATTGCTCCTAAAAATACACAAATTACATCCACTTTAATTAAGGTTCTTGCAGAGAAATCAATAAATAAATTTTATATTAGATCGCCATTAACTTGTAAATTATATAGAGCAATTTGTCAACAGTGTTATGGGTGGGATTTAGCAACGGAAAATTTAATTGAGATTGGCGAGGCGATTGGAATTCTAGCTGGTCAATCAATTGGTGAACCTGGAACACAATTAACGATGAGAACCTTTCACACTGGAGGTATTTTTACTTCGGAATTAAAAGAAAACATACTTGGTGAAGCAACCGGAATTATTAAATTTCCAAAAACGTTAAAAACAGTAGCACTAAGAAATAATCGTGGTGAGGAGGTTTTATTAACTAAAAATTTTGGTTTTGTAATTTTAATTCCCCAATTACTAACAAAAGATATTATAAGAATTCCCATTCCGCGTAATACTATTCTATTTCCGACTAACAATCAATTTATTTTAAAAAATAGTATTATTGGTGAGGTAATTAATTTAAATACACAATTGAAACCACAAATAAAATCTATACTAGCTCAAACATCTGGTGAAGTTATTATGCCTAAATTAAAAAATCCCAAAAATAATTTAGTCAATAACAAATTACTATGGTTATTAGCTGGACAACTATATAATGGTCCTTTAAATTCATACCTTAATTTTCATTCTGATCATAAATTGAATAAAAATAGCTTTATTTTCCGTGCAAAACTTGTAAGTGCGTATGTAGGAAAAGTTCTTTATTTAAATAAAAATAAAACTTTATATCAGCGTAATATTTTAGTTAAAAATAAAATACATCCTCTTTATAATATATATTTTTATAAATTATCATCAAAAGTAGGTAACGGTGCTACTGTACTAATATATAAACACTATTTTTATTTACTTTATAGTTCGATTAAAAATAATTCAATTTATTTGAAGGCAACTACTAAAAATCAATTTGCACATTTGGTTACCAATCGTTATAAAACAAGGACTGGAGGGGTTCTTTATTATGATTGGAGATTACTAAAACATCCTAATAATCCTCAATTAAAAAACCATTTCTCAAAAAATTTTAAATGTTTTTCAAAGATCGTACATCGAACCCTACTTTGGCTCGAAGAAGAAACGTATATAGTTAATTGTGAACCAAATATTTTACTTGCTAGACATGGTGACTTCATAGCTGAAAATTTTGAAATTACACCTGGTTGCTTTTCCAAAACATCAGGACTCGTTGTATTTGAACAAAAAAATAATTTCGTTAAAACAGTAACTATTCAAGCTGGTTTAATTTACGAAGGAGATCACTTTATTCAACAAGCTAAAAAAGTGTATTTTCCGGGAGAAGTGGTTTTATCGGATATTGAAATTTTTTCACCTTCTTTATGTAAACGTATTAAGGGGAAAACTCAAGATCAATTATTAGTTTGTCCTATTCAATTATACGAGTTTACTAAAGCTAAAAACCTTAAAAAAGTTTTTCCATATATAAAGAAAGTTAAAATTCCTTTAAAATTTAGAAAGCATTCATATTTAATTTATAAATCGAATCAAAAAATAAAATTTAATAATTCAATTAATTTAGTTATAAAAGGTTTAAAGTTAGAGGCTTCTGTATTTTTAAAAAAAGAATTATGTATTGAACTAAATTATAAACCACGTAAAAGGGTTGTTTTCTTGAACTCTATTCATCGCATTAATTTAAATAAATATATTGTACCCAACTTAAAATATAAAAATTTAAAAAGTTGTCCGTTAATTAAAGAAAATCAATTTATTGATCGATATACCACATTCACTTATTTAGAATCATTAACTTCAAAGCCATTAGAAATTGTAAAAATTAAAATTAATCAACAAAGTTTTAAACAAATTTTATTAATTTCTAATGACGACTGTACTCTTGTTGAAAAACACATTATGCCTGATAAAAGAGTAAACGACTTTATTCTTAATAGTTCAAGTACTGAGCATATTGGTAAAATTATTCTTGAAAATAAAAAATTTTTTATAATTCAAAAAGGTCGGCCATATTTTTTTCCAAATTGTAAAAAGGTTTTCAACAGTGCTCAAACGGATTTAAAATATAAATTTTTCCCAATAAAACGTACTCGAAAAGAATCTATAATTAAAAACACTATTTTTTTAAATCAATCTTCAGCATTTAAATTTTTAATAGAAACTAATCCAAAAAATTATTCTAAAGAAAAGAAAAATTGGAAATCAGATTTTAATGGAACTACTCTACCTTTAAAATTTGAACTATCAAAAATGTTTTTAAAGAAAAATGGTAAATTATATAGTTGTTTAATTCCACGATTTTTAAATCAATTCACTATTGGGTTTAAAGAGAAGCTTTTCCCACATAAAAATTTTTTTAACTACAAGAAAAAGGAACGATCTAAAATAAGCCGTACACTTTTAATGCAAAATTCAGAAATTATTTCTAATGGTATAACGGTTAACAGGTTAACATTAGTAAAATTTTTAGAATATCCTCTTACAAAGATAAATAAATCTATTGGTTTACATTCAATTACAGAAGATTTTCTTGATACAGAATCAAATACTGTCTTTTCTCAAGACGGTGAATTTTTGGAAAATGGAGAGACTATTGGATTATTAAATTTTGAAAAAGAAATTACAGGTGATATTGTTCAAGGTTTACCAAGAATTGAAGAGATTTTAGAAGCAAGAAAAAAAAGACAAATTGTGAAACGTATTCCAACAAGTCAAAAAACAAGTTTATTAACACAAAGTAGTAGTTTAAATCAAGATTTTGAATTTCGGCCAATTGGTTCTCCCATTAAAGAAAATGAAAAAATAAACCCACATAAATTATTAAAAGTTTATTTTAATTATTATGGTTTATTACAACCATTTTTTTGCGATAAACAAAAATTACTTAAATATGCCCGTTTAATTAGTAATTTTGAAGGTAGTTATAAAAGTTTAAAAAAAACTCAAGTATTCATGTTAAATTCTGTTCAAAAAGTTTATAAATCTCAAGGCGTATCTATTAATGATAAACATTTGGAAGTTATAATAAAGCAAATGACAACAAAAGTTTTAATCACTCATGAAGGTGATACCCCGTTATTAAAACGTGAAGTTATAGATTTATATCATATTGAATACATTAATAAAATTGTAGAAAAAGAACATAAAAAAGGTGCCTATTATCTTCCATTATTATTTGGAATTACTCGTGCAGCTTTAAATAATCCAAGTTTTATTTCAGCGGCAAGTTTTCAAGAAACTACACGAGTTTTAACTAAGGCCGCAATAGAAGGACGTATTGATTGGTTAAGAGGTTTAAAAGAAAACATTATTATTGGCCATTTAATTCCTGCAGGTACTGGGTCTCGTAACTATAAAAAAAGTTTTAAAAAATTAACACGTATTTCAAATAAAAAAATAAAACCTACTGAACCCATTCTATCATAGACATTCATTAAAATTTATGTTAAATTATTTTTGTATAACGAAATTACAAATAATTTATGTCTAATATAAGTTTATCAGAATTATTAGAAGCTGGCGTTCATTTTGGTCATAAATCTTATCGTTGGAATCCGAAGATGTTTCCTTATATTTATAGTGAAGTTAATAATATTCACATTTTAGATTTAGTTCAATCAGCAACATTATTAAATGAAGCAACTAAATCTTTAGAACAATATGCTAGTGAAGGGAAAACTTTTTTATTTATTGGAACAAAACGTCAGGCAAGTAGATTAATTGCTCAAGAAGCTAGAAGATGTAATTCTTATTACGTTAATCATCGTTGGTTAGGCGGAATGCTTACTAATTGGGTGACATTAAAAGATCGTATAGCAAAATTAAAAGATTTAGAACAACAAGAAGATGAAGCCAATTTTGATTTATTAACAAAAAAAGAAGCTTCTTTACGTAAAAAAGAACTACAAAAATTAAGAAAACATTTAGATGGTATTAAAAATATGCAAAAAATACCTGATATAGTTATTATTGTTGATCAAAAACGTGAAATGACAGCAATTCGAGAATGTAAAAAATTAGGAATTCCAATTGTATCCATTTTAGATACTAATTGTGATCCAGATTTAGTCGATATTCCAATCCCTGGTAATGATGATGCAGTTAGTTCCATCAGATTAATTTTAAAATCTTTAGCAGATAGTATACTTGATGGGAAAAAATACTAATATATCTTCACAATCTAAAAATAATTCTTCTTAAAAAGTTAAGAAGAATTATTTTTAGATTGTGAAGATATATTAGTATTTTTAGCTAATTATAGGTTTGGGAGGTTTTGTAGGCCTTGGGTTAACCTATACATAAACGTACATCCCTTAATAAGTTCTTTTAAATCTTCTTCAGCTTCGTCTGTAAGTTGATTTGTCGTTTTTACAATTTGACTAAATTGATGTCCTATCTTCGTTTCCACTGCAGTATCTAAAGTTATAAGTAATTTCTCACAAAAATCTTTAACCTCTGAAATTTTGAAGTCATCTAAATGACCATTAATACCTATATAAATTAAAGCAACTTGTTCTGTTACAGAAAGAGGTGAGTTTTGTGGTTGTTTTAATAATTCGCGTAAACGTGTTCCACGAGCTAGTTGTTTTTGTGTTGCTTCATCTAAATCTGAAGCAAATTGTGAAAAAGCTTCTAGTTCAGCAAATTGAGCTAATTCTAACTTTAATTTACCGGCTACTTTTTTCATAGCTTTCGTTTGTGCTGCAGAACCTACACGAGAAACTGAAATTCCAACATTAATTGCTGGACGAATACCCGAGTTAAATAAATCATTTGATAAAAATATTTGACCATCTGTAATAGAAATTACATTTGTTGGGATATAAGCCGATACATCACTTGCTTGAGTTTCAATAATTGGAAGAGCAGTCATACTACCACCACCTAAAGCATCACTTAATTTAGCAGCACGCTCTAATAAACGTGAATGTAAGTAGAACACATCACCAGGGTAGGCTTCTCGTCCAGGTGGTCTACGTAAAAGTAATGACATTTGACGATAAGCCATTGCTTGTTTTGTTAAATCATCATAAACAACTAATGTTGCTTTACCTTTATACATAAAATATTCAGCTAACGCAGCACCTGCATATGGAGCAATATATTGTAAAGTTGCAGGATCATTTGCACTTGCTGATACAATGATTGTATAGACCATAGCATTTTTTTCTTCTAAAACATTTACCACTTGTGCAATAGTTGATGCTTTTTGACCAATACCTACATAAACACATACTACATCTTCTGTTTGTTGATTAATGATCGTATCAACTGCGATAGAAGTTTTACCGGTTTGACGATCGCCAATTATTAACTCACGTTGGCCACGTCCAATCGGAATCATGGCATCAATTGATGTAATACCTGTTTGTAGTGGTTCACAAACTGATTTACGACTAATAATACCAGGAGCCATAGCTTCTAATAAACGGCTATCGTCAGGAGTGATATCACCTTTCCCATCAATCGGTGCACCTAATGGGTTAACAACACGACCTAAAAATTCCTCACCTACAGGAATTTGAGCGATCTTACCTGTCGCACGAACGATACCACCTTCTAAAATTTGACGACCGGTACCCATCAATACAACACCAACATTATCATTTTCTAAGTTTAAAGCTATGCCAATAGTTTTATCTTCAAATTCTAAAAGTTCTCCACTCATTACTTGATCAAGACCATATACACGAGCGATACCATCACCAACTTGTAAAACTGTGCCAATACTTTCACTTTTAACACCTTGGTCATACGTTTCAATTTGTTCACGGATAATACTACTAATTTCGTCTGGACGAATTTTTATCATTGTACTATAATTTAAGTTAAAAAATTAATAAAAGATTTTATTTGTAATTAAAGTTCGAAAACAGTATCTAACTGTTTTGCTAATGTTTTTAATTTATTTTTTACAGTATAATCTACAACTTTTCCTTCATTTCGGATTAAGAATCCGCCAATCAGACTTTCATCAGTAGAGAAATCAACTATAATACGGTTAAATTTTGCAAGGAATTTAATTTTTTGAATTAACCTTGTTCTTTGACCGTTTGATAAGTTGTTTGCTGAAACAATTTGAAAAGCTTGTGAACAGGCTGTTTTATAAACTAATTCTAAATAACTAAAAAGAATTGTCGGTAACAAATTAATTCTATTTCGTCCTATTAGCATACATAAAAATTGAAATGTTTGTAAACTCAATTTATTACGAAGTACTTTAATTAAAATTTCTTGTTTTGCTATGTCACTAATTAATGGATTTTGTAAACATGTGACTAATTCATCTGATTTAAATAATAAATCTTGAAGATTTTGAAGTTCTAAAGTAACCGAAAATATAGTTTCTGTATCGCTAACAAAATCAAAAAGTGCGCGAGCATACGGGGTTGCAACTTTTAATGCTACTGGATTTTTACTCATGGTTATGAAGGTAATTCTATTATACTAATAGTGTTATTAATTAAATGTGATGATGCTTCTGTATTTTTTGTAAACTTTGTTTGTGCACGACTAATTGTACGGCTTAAAACTAACGAGGTGATTTGCTCTTTAATTTCAAAAAAGATTTGACGTTCTTTCGATTTAAATGTACTTATAGCACGTTCAAAACGGAACTTCAATTCTTTTTGAGCATCAAAAACATCAGTTTCTAACATCGTTTTTTTTGTTGCTAAAGTTTCTGCTTTAATTTGACTAATTATCACACTAGCTTGGTTTAATTGTTTATGTGCTTCATCTAAACGGTTTTGTGCTTCATTTAGACGATTTTCAGCATCTTGAACATTTTGTACAATTGTTGTTTTTCGTTCTTCTAATAAAGATCCTAAAAAATCTTTACCACTATAAATCAAAATACCAACTAAAGCGACAATATTGATTAGACCTGTTTCTAAGATATCTAAATTTAAGCCAAGACTCTTTTCGTTGGCAATTAAAGTAAAAATTTGATCAAAATTTTCCATATTTTCGATTTTCTATATAAACTGTTCATTTATAAAAAGAAAAATTACTCTCACCAAAATTTTTTACATTGATAATTTTAGATTAATATCGTCACATAAGGATTGAACACTACTTTCTAAATTATTTAGTGCTGAAACTTTTTTCGTTTCAAAATCAGTTGTGATATTATCTAATAAACTATCAAGATATTTCTGAGAAATATTAATTTCTAGATCTAAAATTTCTTTATGAATTTTTTGGGAATTTGTAATTTCTAATTGTGCTTGTTTACGGAGATTACTTAACTCTTCTTCGTATTGGGTTGTTAATGTAGTTGCTTCAGCAAGTAATTCTGATGCTTTCCCAAGATTAGTTAAAATATATTCTTTTCGTTCTTCAATAATCGTTAATAATGGACTATATAAAATTATATTTAATATAATCATTAAAAGTATAAACTGAATTGCAACTAATGGTAAAGTTGCATTAATATCAAATAATCCACCGGGTCCACTCACTTCTGAACTTAAAATTAAGGTTGAAAAATTAATCATATAAAATCTATATACTTTACTATAGAATTAAAAAAATTGAATAGATACATTTATAGTTTTGTTGGATGTATCTATTCTTAACTTATATTTGAAAATTTAAAATTAAACGTTAAATGGGTTAGCAAATAATAGTGCTAATGCTACTACTAAACCGTAAATTGTTAACGCTTCCATGAAAGCTAAAGATAATAATAATGTACCACGTATTTTACCTTCAGCTTCTGGTTGACGAGCAATACCTTCAACAGCTTGGCCAGCTGCATTACCTTGACCAATACCAGGCCCGATTGCCGCTAAACCAATAGCTAAACCAGCAGCAATTACAGAAGCAGCAGAAATGATAGAATCCATAATAAATTTAATATTCAAAAATTATAACTTTTAAAACACTCTAAATAAATTTTATTTAATTACTTTATTCTAAAGCTTCAGCAATATACGCTGCGGCTAATGTTGAGAAAATTAAAGCTTGAACAGAACCTGCAAAGATTCCTAATAACATAATTGGTAATGGTATAACTAATGGAACTAACGATGTTAATACTGTGATAGTTAATTCATCAGCTAAAACATTTCCAAACAAACGAAAACTTAAGGATAAAGGTTTCGTAAAATCTTCTAAAATATTAATTGGTAAAAGAAGTGGTATTGGTTCGATATAGCGTTTAAAATACCCTAACCCTTTTTTGCTTAAACCAGCATAGAAATAAGCAAATGATGTTAAGAGAGCTAAAGCGACTGTGGTGTTAATATCATTTGTTGGTGCGGCGAATTCTCCTTCTGGTAATTCAATTAATTTCCATGGGAAAATTGCACCGGCCCAATTACAACCAAAAATAAAGAAGAATAGTGTTCCAATAAATGGAATCCATTCTTTATAGAAACTTTCACCTAATTGGTCTCTTGCTATATCAGTTACAAAATCAACAGCAGATTCCATGAAATTTTGAAACCCATGTGGAATTCGATCTGCATTTTGTGTACCTAGTATAGAAAATGCGAATAGTATAGCGAATACTAACCAAATAACAACTAAAACTTGGCCATGTACTAAAAATCCAGCAATGTTCCAGTAAAAGTGTTTTCCAACCTCTGCGTCCGCCAACAATGTAAACATATTTGAATTAAAAATTTCTGGGTACATAATGATTAATTTACGAAATTACCCAATATTATAAAATATAAAGGAACATCATTTAGTATAGAGACTTACTTTTCGAATTAGGGGTAATTTTATAAAAAAGCTCTTATAAATTTAGTAGAGTGTTATTTCAACCATTCATAACCTTTAATTTCTAATTCTTGTGCTAATTCTGATGATCCTGTTTTAATAATTTTTCCACCTTCCATTACATGAACATAATTTGGTTTAACATAATCTAAAAGTCGTTGATAATGTGTTATCAAAATAATCGCTTTTTCTTTGGTCATGAATTTATTTATCCCTGTAGAAATTATTTTTAAAGCATCTATATCTAATCCTGAATCAGTCTCATCTAAAATTGAAATTTCAGAATCTAATAAAATCATTTGCAATATTTCGTTTCTTTTTTTTTCACCTCCCGAAAACCCTTCATTTACATTTCGGCTTAAAAATAGAGGAGACATATCAACTAGTTCCATTTTTTTTGTAACAACCTGTAAAAATTCTATTGGATCCGCTTCTGGTTTATTATAAAATTGTTGTTTTGAATTATATGAAAGTCGTAAAAAATCTTCATTACTTACACCTGGAATTTCAATAGGATATTGAAAAGCTAAAAAAATTCCTATATGCGAACGTTCTTCAGGACTAAATTCAAGAATACTTAAACTTTTAAATAATATATCCCCATCTAATACTGAATAAGCAGGATGACCTGCAACCACTTTTGAAAATGTACTTTTTCCTGAACCATTAGGGCCCATTATAGCATGTATTTCTCCTTTTTTAATTTTTAAATTTAAATTTTGTAAAATTATATTCTCGTCTATTGAAACTTTTAAGTTTTTTATTTCTAATAAAGTATTTGTTGAATTCATTAACCTACACTTCCTTCTAATTTTAGTGTTAATAATTTATCTGCTTCACTTGCAAATTCCAAAGGTAATTTTTTAAAAACTTCTTTACAAAACCCACTTATCATTAATTCAATAGCTTTTTCGATATAAATCCCACGTTGTAAAAAATAAAAAATTTGTTCCTCTCCAATTTTTGATGTTGAAGCTTCATGTTCAATTCGCGTGGTTGAATTTTGAACAGATATAATTGGGAATGTATTTGCATTGGAAGAATTTCCGATCAATAAAGAATCACATTGAGAATAGTTTCTCGCATTTAATGCTTTATCAGTTACTTGTACTAATCCTCTATAACTATTTTTTGATTGACCTGCTGAAATTCCTTTTGAAATAATTTGACTTCTAGTTGATTTTCCAATATGAATCATTTTTGTGCCCGTGTCTGCTTGTTGATAATTATTTGTTAATGCAACAGAATAAAATTCTCCTTTAGAATCACTTCCAATTAATAAACAACTAGGGTATTTCCAGGTAATTGATGAACCTGTTTCGACTTGGGTCCATGATATTTGACCATTGATTCCAACACAAAGACCACGTTTAGTTACAAAATTATAAATTCCACCTTTTCCAAATTCATTACCTGCATACCAATTTTGAACTGTTGAATATTTTATATTCGCATTTTCTAAAGTAATTAATTCAACAATTGCTGCATGGAGTTGATTTGTATCATATTGAGGTGCAGTACAACCTTCTAAATAATTAACTTGGCTATTTTTATCAGCAACAATTAAAGTTCGTTCAAATTGACCAGATTTTTCATCATTTATTCGGAAATATGTAGAGAGATCTAAAGGACATTTTACATTTTTAGGAATATAACAAAATGATCCATCCGTGAAAACAGCAGAATTTAATGCTGAAAAGTAATTATCTCCAATTGGTACAACAGAGCCTAAATACTTTTTAATCATTTCAGGATATTCGTGAGTAGCTTCAGAAAGAGATGAAAAAATAACTCCATATTGATTTAACTCAGCTTTAAAAGTAGTAGCGATAGATACGCTATCGAAAACAGCATCGATAGCAACATTTGCTAACCGTTTCTGTTCATTTAAAGAAATACCAAGTTTTTCAAAAGTTTTTAATAATTCAGGATCTACTTCATTTAAATCATTTAGTTTTTTTTGAAATTTTGGAGCCGAGTAATAAATAATATTCTGATAATTAATAGCTGGAAATTTTAAATTAGCCCAAATTGGTTCTTTCATTGACTGCCATTTTTTAAAAGCTTTTAACCGGAAATCTAATAGAAATGATGGCTCATTTTTCTTTTTTGAAATTAATTTAATTGTTTCTTTATTAAGACCTTTTTCGATAATATCCTTTTCTATATTTGTTGAAAACCCATACTTGTAATCATTACTTACCAAGTTTGTAAGATTTTTATTTATTAGTTTTTTTGATTGATTAATCATTTAAATGTATAACAATAATTTTAAATTTGATATTTTTTCTATCACCTCTCATTATACAAATTTTTTATATATTTCTTAGATAGAATTAATATTTAAATTAGTTATAATAAACCTAAACAAATTTATATATAAAACTCTCTGGGAATTTATTAAAATAATACATAAGGTTGGTCTTAATAAATCAACCGATAGAACTTGTTGAATATTAATTTCAGTCAGTTAAATATCTATTATATATTGCCTTTTTATATTTAAGGAGAAATCAATGTCTCAATCTGTATCAGAACGGACTCG